>VZTO01028224.1:128629-171926 GCA_013400615.1 Syrrhaptes paradoxus
TTTTTTGCCTCTTTGGAGGCAAAGGCTGGAGCACAGATTTTAGCTTTCAGGTTTGACTGTTCTAAAGTAATTAAACAAGCAGATGGAAGATAAATCTATCTGTGTGTTAAACACAAGGGTCTATGTGTGTAATACCAGGCTCAGGGAGTCCCTGACTAAAACTGATATAACAATTAGTAGCCGGAAACTAAGTGCAAGAATTTCACACTATATATCCTGTTATTTTTCCTACACTTTCCTAAACATCCATTGCTAGTTACTGAATATTGGGCTAAGTGTATCTTTGGTCTGAACTAAATACCCTGTGTTTCAAATCAGAGGAAAGAACATTGCAGTCTGCTCTTATCCCAGGCTGGAAACTAACCCAAGAGCACTGCTCAGAGGTGTCAGAACCAGAGAAGAAAACAGGAGAAAAGCAATATTAAATCAATCCTTGCCTTCAAGACAAACATCTGTGTCATTTCTGAAAATTAGTCATCTAACATACTCCCCACAAATTTTCACTGGCTAAAGCTTGTTAGCCATTGTAAACTTCATTAAAGCATTTCTAAGTGCTTCAGGCTTTTTTTTTTTTTTCCTCCAAGTGTCTAACCTGAATCTTCTTTTCTGCAACTTAAGGTCACTATTTCCTGGCCTGTTCAGTAAGGACAGGAGAGAAGATTATTTGTCTTTGGCCAAAGGCAATACATATTTGAAGACTGTTATTGTGTCTCTCCTATATGTTATTTTTGATAAGCTTAACAACCCCCAATGTCTTCTCTCCTTCTGCAGAAGTCCTAACTTTCAGATGTTTGAGCCATCTTTTTCCTGTCCAAATGGTCCACTTCATTCTTGAGTTGTGGTGCCCAAAATGAACACAGTACCTCGCCTAAAGCTTTGGCCATAACGAAAACAGTAATTACTGGATGTGTCTTGCAGACTGTACACCTGTTTATACATCCCGGTATGACGCTTTTTTTCACAACAGCATGTTATTGACTGTAATGCATTTGTTCTCCACTGAGATTTATTATTTTGTGAATTACATAGTAACATCTATACATACATATATTTGGTACTGGAGTTGCCAGAGGGTCTTCTAATATTTTGGTAGAAAACACATAGTATGTAGTTTATTGACTTATCAAAACCAAATTAGAGTTTTGTTGACTCCTGCACAGCAACATGACTATTCTAATTCTGCAGATTTGGTGATAGTCTTGTGTATTTTCCTCTGATTAATTGCATACATTTTATTTTCTAAACATGTTTTGACTCTTCTTGTAGGGATAAAACAATTTATGCAACCTGAACACAGTAGATACACACACATAATGCAAAACAAATTCAAGAACTCTTCTAAATAAAAGTCATATACTTTTCAGAAAAATATGAACTTCAACTCTTTCTTTGGCTTCTCCAGATTGCACTCAACTCATCCAGTTCATCCGGAACAGAGAAGCAGCCTAATAGCCATACCTTCCCACACAGTAAAAGAAAGAAAACACACTTTCAAGACCCTGTACAGTTTAGACTCCACCTGTATCTTCAGTCTTGCTTCTCTGAATATCCCCTTCTCTTGTTGATCTACGTGAGAAGATTCTGTCCTCAGCTGAGACCTTCAGGTTTCACAGTCCAGCTGCTTAAACCTCAGTTTTCCAAATCATTGGGTGTTAAGTGATGTAATCACCTTTTTACCTCACAGGGATTGCCAGGGCTCGGTCCGCTGTCTCTTCTCTGATGCAGCAAACTATCCTGGTCAGTAATTATTTCAACATATATTTATATGTTGAAGAACATACTTCTTCTTTTAGAAACAGAAGAAGAGTTGCTGGAAATCTTCTGGGTATCTTCACCAAACGTTATTTCTCTTGCAAATTATGCAGATGAGCAGTTTGAAGGGAAGTATTATTTCAGTGGTGAACTTTACCTTTGTCCAGGATGGATTACACTCCATCATGAGGACTCTATGTTTTTCTGTTTGAATGGAACATGAGTAAGAGCAATACCCAAGATCAAACTACAGAGAAAACATTCTGGGTTTAGCGTATCTTCTCTCTTCCTTCCTTTTACACACTGAGTTTCTTCTCTCTACTTCCAAGCAAAGAACAGGTAGGTTCTTCATTTAAGCCACTCGTATCAATCTACAGCTTTCCTTAGATCCTATGTGTATTAATCCATCTTAGTATCAGGTCCCTCAATTACCCAGTTGCAAAAAGTCACAAAGAGCAAGGAAAAGGTGAGCAACTCTGCCTGCCAAAGCTTTTCCTCCTGCAAAGAAAAGCTCCTATCTGCGGAGATAACTGAAACAATGCGGTACCTCAGCCCTGACTGCTAATGGGTTAAAGGGCATGGTGGTTATGGTGGTTAATTTCTTTCCTGTTTTCCTCTGGCGACACTATGGTTTGCCAAAAATGGGCATGTGTAGGTGCTGGGTGATTAGTATTTCACTGCTTTTCAGGGAAAAATAAACTAGTAAAATACATAAAACTATTTCGGAAGAATGTAATTATTAAATAAAACTTCATATTTTCTAGTTCAAATAACCAGGGGATGGTGACATGGGGACATAGTGCTGTTCACATGAGTTCTCATTTAACTAGCTACTGATAAATGGACAGGTCTGCTCACCATCTTCCGTTCAGCCGTTAGTATACTTCTGACTAAAGATATGACTAAAGATAAACATGACTGGCATAATCTTGAAAAGTTTTCTTTTAAAAACTGTTTAATGGAAATTGCTACAGGGTTGCCAGGGCCCACACCTGAGTTTTTGGGGATGAAGATGAGTTCTTAGCTCATTTAGGAGAAGGTTGGGCAGCCTCACTTAAGACTCCAGTTCTAGAAAAAAAAGCAATTTCCATCTAAGGGGATAACAGAAAGCCTTTTCCAAGGGACTAGCTGGGAGGGGTGACTCAGTGATGCTGGTCCATCCATCAGTCCAACTTCTCCCTTATTTTTGCTGATACTGATGCGGTACTTAAGACAATGTATCAAGAGCTCTAATCTATATGTGGTGCTGCAGAATTGTTAGCCCCAAGATGTCATCTTCTGCTGGTTTTGGCTGGAATAAAGTTATTTTTTCTTCATAGTAGCTAGCATGAAGCTGTTTTTTTGGATTTGTGCTGAGAACAATGTTGATAACACACTGATGTTTTAGTTGTTGTCAAGCAATGCTTACACTAAGCTAAGGACTTTTTAAGCTTCTCATACTGCCTCTGCCCTCCCAGCTGCTTCTCTACAAGAAGCTTGGAGGAGACACATCCAGGACAGCTCACTCAAACTGACCAAAGGGGATATTCCATACCTTAAAATGTCATGCTCAGTATATAAGCTAGGGGAGTTGGCTAGGGGAGCGTGATCACTGCTCAGGGACTGGCTGGTTGTTAGCTATTGGGTGATGAGCGGTTGCATTGGTTGTTTTTCTTGGGTTTTGTTTTAATTGTTTTCACTTTCATTACAATTCAGAAGAAGTAGTAGTAGTAGCAGTAGTAGTAGTAATAGCAGCAGCAGCCTATTTTATTTGATTTCAGTCATTAAACTGTTCTTATCTCAACCCGCAAGCTTTCTTACCTTTTTCCTCTGATTCTCTTCCCCCATCCCACTGAGGGTGGGGCAGTGAAAGAGCGGCTGTGTTGTGCTTATGGCTGTCTGGGGCTAAACCACGACACATTTACTTGTCATTTTTTTTGTTTTCCTTGGTTTCATTGTAATAGTCAAGTTTAGAATAATGGAAGAGGTTAAGCAGATGTTCAAATGAGACTGAAACATTTGTTAGCTGACTATTGCACACTGATGGTGCAGTATAAATAACAAATAATTCAGCCAAGAATCACAATAGCAAGTCCCTAGGGAACAAATAATGCTATTTAAGCCCTATGTCAGCAAAATACTTGAACACATCCATACTTTCTAGAATCCATGTTTAATCTATTAAATCAAGACAGTCTGCAGTGTGGTAAGAAACAGTGACTTACCATGTGCAGAGCTCAGGAGGTGAGGGAGCGGAGACAGTTTGAGATGCAATGGATAAATCCGGCATCTGCAAGGAGGTTTGCAGAGGTTCTGTGGAAGGGCGCTCCTGCTCCTTGGGGCTGACTTCTGCAGGCACCTGGAGGAGGACAAGGGTGTGGACTGGTCAATGCTGCATACCCTGGCTTCTGCTGCATCTGCACCCGCTCCCCACCCCCACAAGGACTGCAGGAAGAGACCGGAGGAGAAGGGGGTACCCCCACTGCCCTCCTGCCAGAGCAGTAGTATCAGTTCCAGTTATGATCTCAGCATCAGTGCCAGCATATTTTCTCTTTTGGCAATTATCATGTCTTCAAATTCCATCTTAATGAAATTATTAAGTTACTTAATTTTCGTAGAGTCACTGAACACTGAGCTTATCCCTGTTAGCATAAAGATTAATCAGCCAAGAAAACATACTTTCAAATGACATGGCTTGTAAATGCAATAATTTTTTAATGTGAAGATGAAAGAACTGTACATAATACTGACAATTCAGTCCCTGGACCTTCTTTGCTCCCTGCTTTACTAATGATCAAAGCCTCACTTTACATCTATGCCTGGAAGTATAGGGAGCTGATGTTTTCAAAGACTTATATAAAAGTCTTTCTGAATAAAAGTTATTAATTTAGTTATTCCTCAAAACTAACAACTACTACAGTTTCCTGATTCATTCTTCACTGAGATCCAATTTAGCTCTGCTCTACAGAGGTCTGACTTTATTTTTCTATTGATTGGTAAATTAAATGAAAAATTCTTCATTTCAAAACATAGTATGGAAAATATTAGTAGGAATGATGTAGAGCATTTTATCACTCTCAGTTGTTTACTTTTATGTCTTCTACTATTTAATGTTTGTGTGGAGATTTGCCATTTTACTTTACTCGTTTTTGTAAAATTTCAGAGACTGACTTGTCTATCAGGGTAATAAACCACATCCTAGTGAGAATATTCTGTGGGATGGTAAGTAACTCTGGAAACACTTTAAACTCTGGAAAAGAATAAGAATTGTATCCAATGGTCTGAATAGTACTCTTGACATCACAGAAAGGTGATATGTGGATGATTAGTACAATATAAATAACAGCAGAAGAAAACATATCTTCTTCATCTGCAACATGAAGCCCATTCTCACATGAAATCCCTCTTTCTTCAAAGCCAAGTAAGCTCCAAAACATGTTTTTGAATCAGGGTCGTCAATGTCGTCTTTTTTTTCCCCAAGTAGAGGCATATCCTAGGTTATTCTCACACAAAGTGATAGTCAAATGTTTTCATGTAGGCACATTTTATTAACTTAAATTAAAATGGATGCTTGTAAGTTTATTTTATCAATTAATATAGAAACATAGAACATAGAATAATTTGGGGTAGAAGAGACCTGAAAGATCATCAAGTTCCAAATCACCTGCCATGGGCAGGGACACCTCCCACTAGCCCAGGTTGCCCAAAGCCTCATCCAGCCTGGCCTTGAACCCCTCCAGGGATGGGGCATCCACAGCTTCTCTGGGCAGCCTGGGCCACTGCCTCACCACTCTCACAGGAAAAAAATTTTTCCTAATATCTAAAAAATCTCCCCTCTTTTAGCTTGAAGCCATTACCTTTTGTCCTGTTGCTACATTCCTGGATATAGAGTGTCCCCCCCATCTCTCCTGTAGCCCCCTTTCAGCACTGGAGGGCCGCAATAAAATCTCTCCGGAGCCTTCTCTTCTCCAGGTTGAACAACCCCGGCTCTCTCAGCCAGTCCTTGTATGTGAGGTGCTCCAGCCCTCTGACCATCTTCGTGACCCTCCTCTGGACTCACTTCAACAGGTCCATGTCCTTCCTGTGCTCAGGACCCCAGAGCCGTATGTAGTACTCCAGGTGGGGTCTCACCAATATGGGTAACTTTACTATTTTAGCAAGTAAGAAGAATAAATTCAGTTGCTCACAATGACAAAGGGCAATCATTGCAACGGAATTGGTGCTAGACTTACATTTCTGGCTTTTTATTTAGTTGGTGGATAGTTTCTCGCCTTAATGCTGTTAGTATTTGTCTAGGCACTGCAGGTATCATTCAGCTCTACTAACTCAAGCTCTGTAAGCTGTGTTCACCTTATACTATCACCTAAATTTTCTCTCTAGTCAGCGGACAAAGACATATATGACCAAATCCATCTATTTTAAGGTTTTGTTTAATGTGAATAAGGTTAAGCCTATGGAAGCACTTCTTTCCAGTGATTAGGCATAGCTAAAATTAGGTGAGATGAATCCTACCCTGTGTGTCTTTGTCAACCTGTAAGTCCATTGTATCACATCTGGCATTAAAAATTTTTCAGTCATTCCTTTGGACCCCAGTAATGATATGTAATCAGCAGAAGATTTTAGTAACATGACAAATTCCTCCTAATGAGCAGATCTAGATCACAAAAGCCAAACCCTTTTCCACTTAAGACAAAACTGTGAATTCAAAGAACTTGCATCAGAGACATTAGAAATAAAAATACTTTATATGAAATATGGGATAAGATAGAAAGTGTCAGCTGTAACGGTATTTATCTTACAATATCTGGATTAATTAAAAGTGATTTGAGATTGGGGAAGATAGATGGGCTTCGCTATAATAGCACTGGTGGTAACTCTAGACCAGATTTTTTGCTGCATAAGAATTGATTTTTCAAGAAAATATTTAATTCTGTTCTTGAAAAATGAGTTGAAAATTATTGGTATTACGATGTTATATTCAGAGTTAATGAACCGGAAAAAATGTATAACCTGGTTTTTGGAACTTTTTCCACCAGACATGGATAATTTGTCTTATGAAATATTCAAGGATTTAGATGACAAATGTTTGAAGGTAATTCTTAAACTGTTTAATTTCATTTTAGGATAAATGTTGGATTTCAGCCTTTTGGAGACATACAAAAGAGAATATCTATGTACTTCTTGTCCTTTGGTTCTTCCTGTACTTTTTATCTGTCAAACTATTCTGTTTGGACAAGGTAGTCTTAGAAATTCATTGAAACCTTGTTTCTGATCATGAATTACCTGCAATGACTTACATTTTCGAGAAATGAGCACCTTCAAACAGAATGAAAACTTTTGGCAAACACAAAGCAGGAGGCAGCTCAAGCTTGTGGTCTTTTAAATGCTATTTGGATATTATGTGGCTTGGAGACAACTTAGGCGTTACGTTGCTTCTTTCATTCAGTGCCTTGATTCTTCATAATTTATTCTTCTTCTTTTCTGGAGCCAAATCCTTTCCTACTGTTTTTTGTGTTATCTGGAGGACTGAAAATTTATAAGCAGGTGAAGGATAGCCAGGGAAAATTCATATGATTTTAAATATTTCTGACAAAATCTTTCCTAAATGAGTGTTCACAGGAGTTTGTTTTGTGGTGAAAAAATAACAATTTAAGACAACAACAGTATTTTTGTTTGATGGTTGTTCTGTTGCCAATGTGATAAGAAAGGATTGCACCAGTGTATCTTCCAGCAGAGAGTTATTTTTTATCATAAAATGCACCAACAACACAGTTCCTTTGATGTCTCTGTGGTCTGTCTCTTGAGTATACTGTCACGGGCAGCATACAATACTATAAAAACTGAACTCAACTTTGATGATAAATCAGTCTCTCTAGAAGAAATCAGGATTCTGGAACAGACAGAAGGAATTTATAATATCATCATCTATACTTTATTATTTTTAAATAAAAAGATAAAGCTTATTTTTCCTTTTTTGTTAATTTGATGTTTATCAAAATTACCAGCTTCTCTTAAAGAAACTTAATACCTCATTAATATTTTTAAAAAGCTAACCCAACCAAATGCAAACTCACACTATAGGCTTCTTGACTTTTCAGTTTAAATAGACTGAAAAATGTGTGACTGCTCTTGATTTGACAGGAACTAGCTAATCTGTTGGTAGATATAAGACTGACAAAAAAGTTCACAGCTGAAGGTTATGCTGAGTATTATATTAATCAATGAGAAAGCTCACTCTTGCATTAAAGCTATGAGCAGTAAGTTGGAGTAAAGAAAAGGAGTTTATTATAGTCCAGCATCGGTACTTGCTTTATCACTGGACGCTGTGGGCAGATGCAAGGAAGAACCAGCTATACCAGACAAATGCACAGCATCAGGGGTATGGCCTGCCAAGCATCCTCTGTGACATAAAAAGAGGGAGGTGGATTAGATGAACTTGCCCAAAGACAGTGAAATACATTACCCAAAAATCGTCTGTGGTCTATAAACTTTGATCCAAAATCAAATCAAAAATCTATCTGGTTAAGATAGGTCATTCTGTACAACTTCCCACAAATTTTCACTTGTAGAGTCACCATCCAGAACACCAGAATATTTGCTGCTTCTGCTTCTGCCAAGGTTTTCCCAAGGTTTTTTCCACTATGTCACTGAGGCTGCATTTTCTACTTACTGCAAGACTCTTTGTGCATCACTTATTTTCTCTATCACATGCTAAATGTTTCAGTACCATGGTGATATAAACTTGGCAAGAAGGTGGCAGAGGGGAGGGGAGCATCACGTCCTTCCTTTTCCCATTTATTGTTGGCGCTTCATCCAGAACACATTTAATGAGGCTCCAGACGAAATATTTAAGTCTCGTCCCTTCGTGCACAATTTGCAATCACAGAAATATAAATGAATAGATTACACAGTACGGGTTATTAAAGCATGTATAATGGCTTGTGTTTTAATAAACAAATAGATGTGAGAATAAATTATATTTCTTACAGTACGATATTTTAATCATTCAAGCATAAAAAGAGAAACTGCTCATGCACAGATTATTACAATGTGGAGAAACAATATGTGTGCATCACCTGTGTTTACAATACCATCCTTAACTTTTGTTACGGCAAAAATAAATTACATGTATTACTGTTCACAGAAGTGCATGTACTGTAACACATTTTTTCATGTCACATTTTAAGGAAAACCAGAGGTCAGGACGCAAATTGGTGATTTTGCAACATCTTTAAATAAGAATTGTGTGAATATGCAATGATTTAAGGCTTGAGTGCACATGACATTTAAGGGACACTACAACAAGTCTTTTTTTTTTTTTTTTAATAGTTGCCCAGTATTTCCAGGGTTTGCAAAATCATCATCTATGCACTAGGTCACCACCTGCCTTTGCAAATATTTTACTGGGTTTTAATAAAACATCCTGGGCATGAGGAGTAGAATTTGTAACCACCAAAACGAGGCACATTTCCTGCCCACCATGAGATACCCAGCAAGATGTCTGAAGCAAGGATGTGGTCCTAAGGGATTTAGAGCACTCTTAACTCACATCGGAACTTGTCCTCAGATTTAAATAAGTTTCAGTCCTATTGCTCATCCTACTGGGCTCCCTGGTTAATGGGTATTCAGAAGCAGAGGTGCTGAGGAATAAAGCGCAAGGCTGTGCCAGTCTAGTCACAGCAGGAATCAATCACTGTAGAATTCCCTCAGGAGTCCTGGATTCACTTTGCCTCCCCACTGAAGTCTTCTAATCTCTGGGGTAATTTTTCCCCTGGTGACATTTAGAATTTCCATTTCTGGAGGCTTCTGAAATTGGACTGGACTAAAACATTAGAAAATATCTTGCGGAAATGCAGATTCAAATAGTTTACATTCAGGTTTATGAGTTTCAGAAGGAAACAGGCTTTTCAAATCTCCTTAGTCATAGAGGTCTCAGTCACTCTAACTGCATTTCTCAGAACTGTACGTGTTCATGGAAGTCTTCCTATCTGCAAACAGTTTTTTGCTGCAGTCGGGGAAAAAAAAAAACAAGAAGACAAACCAAAAAAGAAATTCAATGAAATATTTTACAAATAATTTTAAGAAATTTTAAAACTGAGTTTTATACTACAAAATGTGAATGATCTGAATTAAAACAGAGAACATTTGGAGAAACAGTAGTCTAATCTTACATAGCCAGAGAGTTTACATACACAAAATAACAACATGCTTTTTTTATACATTAGGCAAAAGGCCACAATATATTGATAACAAATTGCAAGTATTCAGCATTTATAATGAACAAGTTTGATGAATGATATATGCAGTGAAGCAACAATACTAATTCTTCTCTTTGTGTTCTAAAAGACTGATCTTAATACATAGGCAACGGATGCCTGGTCAAACACCTTCAAAAAATCAGCCTAGTATTATTAGCCAGACCTTTCAGTGAAGTGCATCATATTAAAACACCATGAGGCTGTCACTGTACCCCAGTGAGTAACACTAAGCGCTGTTCAGTCATGACTCACTCCAGTGGAATTCCTCAGTTTCCTGCAGTAAATAAAATAAGTTCCATGTGCACAGTCTGAACCAGCTGTCAGCTCTTTGAATTAGGTAGGCATGAGCTACTTATAAGATTGGACACTCCTCCAGATGCTGCCACAATTAAAAACAAAATACTTTTTTTTTTGTTTAGACACCCACATAATTTCTGGCTGTCAAGAGATTGACATATTTTGACAATTTAACTAAAATAGATGCTTTCAGGGAAAAATATAAAAGTTGTAACTTTTCTTGTCAAGGAACTTTTTCCTCTAAAAATGTGTTGTACTAAAACAAAACCAAACCAAAACAAAAAAAAAAAGGGAAAAAAAAAAAAAACCAAATCCTGAATGTGCTGTGAAAACTTTAATAGAAATTATTAGACTTGCACAGAAAGTAGCAGTGATGAGAAGTTCTGTTACCTAAGTACTCAGACATGTGAAGAGACTAAAATACCCACCATCTGCTTTTGCTTATGCTTTTTTTCTGTGCAAAGTAAAGCCAAGGAAAACTGAAGAGGCTCCCAGATCTTATTTACTTTTTCACTACAGGTAAAATTTGTCTGTGTGAAAGTGGTAGTCCAAAATTAGGTGAGACACCATGTCCAGACTAGATGCATGCTTTCAATTGTCATTCATCTGCTCAAGGGCAAACATCTTTCCTCTCAGCTTACACAGAAGGATGTCTTAAACTCCAAGATGTCAGATTACATTCCCACATATCTTTTCAGGTCATTGCACCACTGTAAAAGAAAGGTGTTTCCAGAGCAGATATGCAACACCACCCCTCAATCTCCTTCTTGTATAGCTCTACACATGCAGGCTAACTCCTTCATTGCAACTCTCACTATGTACTTCTTTAGAAAGACCTTCAAGGCATATGCACAACTCTATATCTCCAAGATGAGAAGCTGGATATGAGCCGGCAGTGCGTGCCTGCAGCCCGCAAAGCCAACTGTGTTTTGGGCTGCATTAAAAAAGGGGTGGCCAGCAGGGAGAGGGAGGTGATTGTCCCCCTCTACTTGGCTCTTGTGAGGCCCAATCTGGAGTCCTGTGTCCAGGCCTGGGGCCCCCAGCACAGGAAGGACTTGGAGCTCTTGGAGCAGGTGCAGAGGAGGCCACAGAGATGATCAGAGGACTGGAGCACCTCTCCTATGAGGAAAGGTTGAGGGAACTGGGCTTGTTTAGCTTGGAGAAGAGAAGGCTCTGGGGACACCTCATTGCGGCCTTCCAGTGCTTGAAGGGAGCCTGTAAACAGGAGGGGGAGCGACTGTTTACGACGGTGGATAGTGATAGGACAAGGGGGAACGGTTTTAAACTAAGACAGGGGAGGTTTAGGTTAGAGATTAGGGGAAAGTTTTTCACCCAAAGGGTGGTGGCACACTGGAACAGGTTGCCCAGGGAGGTCATGGATGCCCCATCCCTGGAGGCATTCAAGGCCAGGCTGGATGTGGCTCTGAGCAGCCTGGGTTAGTGGTTGGTGGCCCTGCATATGGCAGGGGGGTTGAAACTAGATGATCACTATGGTCCTTTTCAACCCGGGCCATTCTATGATCTTATGATTCTGTGAAGACCTTTTCAAAACACCAGACTCGGCAGGACTAAGCTTCACAGAAATAAGAGGCATTGTGAGAGAGCTGAAGGCGGAGCCATAGCTGTCTCCTCCATACCGAGGAGGACAAACAAGACATTGTGCCCGCCTGACCACCTCTCAGGAAGCTAGACTTGTTCCTCTACCACCAATCAGTATGACACCAACCAGACCAGCTGTTGTTTGGGTCCTGTGCTGTCAGCTACACACCCCCAGGAACTCTCTAGTTTGGAGATGCAATGTACTGTAATTTGTTGTCAAGAGTGAGGCATACTTTTGGGCCTGGATGAGAGTCAAGGGAGTTGAAGAGGGACAAAGGACAGACAAGAGTAGAGGGCTATCTTACTGCCTCTTAGACAAAACATCAGTTCCCTTTGCCTGTATAGACAAAGCATGGATCATCACCGTACCAATTTGTGTTGGGTCATGGTGGCCCATGAAACCACAGGTACCGTTTCCTAAACACCTGGTGGGCTGAGGCAGGGAACTGGGAGGGTTTCACTTACCACTTAGGGTCATGGGCAAGAGACTGACATGACTCGTGGAGAACAGTAGAACAGCTGAATTTATTAACTATTTACAACAAGAAGCAGGGTATTGAAAGCACTTCTCCTCCACCCCTCCCTTTGTCCCAAGGCCCAAAGGCTTTGTTCCATACCTCTTCCTCTCCTGGCGGCACATGGGGGGAAGAGGGGGAGATTGCGGTCAGTCCGAGCCACTCCTTTTCTCATCACCGTCTCTCCCAACGTGCCACGTGATGTTCTTCCAGCGGGGCTTCAGTCCCCTGGCGACTCCCCCAGCTCCAGCATGGGGCTTCTAGTTCCAGCATGGGGTCCTCCACGGCTGCTTTTCTTCACCACGTGGCGAGGGAAAATGACGGAGAAGCTCACTCTCTCTCTCTTTCCCGCTGACCGGAGTGCTGTGCACTTCCATTATCTCTCAAGTCCGGCTCCTCTTCTCCACCATCGGAGGTCTTCATCATCTCCCGGGAAGGACTCCCGGATGAGCCATGGGGGGGGCTGGGCTGCAGCATCTTGTTCGCAGAAACCCAGCAGCCTCCCGGCACTGCGCCGCTCCCAGCCGCGCCGCTCCCAGCCATGTGGCATGGCCGCCGCTGGAGCTACAAGCGGCGGCTGCGCTGCGCTTCCCCGACCGCGTGGCACCTCTTCCCACCACGCCGGAAGAAAGAGAGGGGGGGGAGCGGGGGGTGTCCTTCCCCAATATGTTATTCACAGAGGCGTGATTGGCTGATCCTGCCTTAGGGCCTGGCTTGAGGCCGGTCCGTCCTGAGCGGGACCCCTGAGCCAACACCTTAACCCCTTCCTCACCACCAGACAACCCATAACACAATTACAGTTTTGTGGAAAGCCTTGGGATACTTCAGTAATAATTATAATTATCATTGTAACAAATGCATGGAAGAAACAGATATATATATATTTATGGAAGAAACAGATATTCTTTGATGCTCAAGGATACATCATTCTTAGCTGAAACATTGCAAATATCTTCACAAATGTTGTGAATTAGGTGTCACGTGTCCACTATGGTGGCCTCAACCAACACTGATTCATCTGTAAGCCAAAGGATGATGCCAGGATTCGGAAAACATTAGTAAATTGCTTCAGGTTGTTATAAGATGTCATGAACTTAACCGCATTGTGGTCAATAATCATGAATTTTAATATACTGCACGTCTATGAACTTCTGCTGTATACTAATTAGTTCATAGCATTATTGAAGAAGGTGAATATACTTAGTATAACATAATGTGTCTGCCATACCTGCAGAATTTATCCTGCAACACTGCTCCATCCAAGTCAGTGGGTTAAGTCCAGCATGAAAGAATGGTATCAGCCTAATAATGTGATCAACTTGACACAAATGCTGTGTCTTGACCACAGTCTAGTGACACATCTACAAATACTTCCCTGGCATTGCAAAAGAACAGCTGTTCCCACTCTTTGGAAAAAAAAATATGTCCTATGGAAACTCCTCTCTGGTGTCAGCTGTCTTGCAGCTTTTCTAATACCAGAAGCAGAATGAAAAAAAGGTATTTGCTTTTAAAAGCAAAAGTTGACATAGCAGCTAGAAATTAATTTAAAAAGACTAACTTTGCTGCAATGATAGCAAAGACAAAGTTAAATATTCTACAGACCGCTGGAGTCACTGGTGTAGGTCGTCCATTGGAGAGAGGCTGCAAGACATTGTCATCTGCTGTAAATAAACAGGACTTAATGCTGAGACACTGACATCTGTTAAACATGAAATAATTCTATCCCTGTGTTTCACATCCTTGGGAACATTGCAAAAATGTTCATCAGCTTTTAAAACCAACCAAAGAAGTGAAGTCTTGGCAAAGCTAGACTGACAAGTTCCTGTAGGTGAAACAGACCACCAAGATCTCTGCTGTTTTCTTTCAGTGTAGGTTTGACGTCAGATAAAATATCATTTTATCAAAACAAAAAAGCATGCTGATTTGAATTTTACAGCCTATTTCTAACCAGCATTCTAAGCTTTTAAAAAGACTTTAAAAAAAATAATGTCTCCTTTTTAAAATGCATTTTTAATTGTTGAATAATTCAGCTCCTAGATAAAACTGTTAATCAAACTCTGAGTCAGCATCTCCATTTTATTAACTCAACAAAGATAACTCTGTGATAGCCTCAAAGTCAGTAAGTTTGATCACCTCTTCATCAGTCAATTCCCTATAACTCATAACTGTCAGTCATTCTAGGGACTCATTTAATACGTCTCTCCACACATTCACTGTCTGCTTTTAATGTTCACAATATCTGTGGTTAATAAAGAAAAATAAAGGGAAATGAGTTTTGATTTGCATCCTTTTATGGTAAGGTATTCCTGGCACATATTGGCACTATTCCTGTTACAGATGGCATTTGGAAGTTTATCTTTATAAGGAATTTCTTTTTGTTCAATTTATTTGATTGTTTTCTCCTTTTTTACTTTTCTTTTCTTTTTTCTCTTTTTTCTTTTCCTTTTTTTTTTAATGGTAAAGTCCTCTGTGTTTCTTGAAGGACAGCAACTAAGACAATTTAGGTGAAGACGAATACTAGAGTATCGCTCCTTGAAGAACTAAGAGTGAATTTAAAAAAAGGATGCTTCAGGTCTGAGAAAGGAAGGAACTGTATGGGGAGGCACTTATCATCTAAACCAAGGAATCAGATGATTTTCAGCTTATGTAGTGACTATGAATTGGTGGCAAAAATTAAAGCAATGGTAAAAGTAGTGACACAACTATCGTACTCCTCCAAGGATGGACTGCACTCAAGGCCCTAACATGTAATGTTCTCGACCCATTTTCTTGACCTCAGGAATCAGACTTCCTCCCAGCTTATGACAATCAGCAAGATAAGCAAAAACCAAGGAGCAAATGCAAGAAATAAATGGAGAGAAAATAGAAATAAATAGAAAAAAAAATAGAAAAAGATAGCAAGGATACAATACCAACTTCCAAGATAAGCACTGCTCACAGCTCTCACAAAGCATTCCTGAGCACAAAAATAAAACCACGGTGCAATACGAGTTTTTTGTTTGTTTTTTAAAGGGAGCTTCCCTCAAGCAGTGAAGGCTCAGAAAAAGTTTAAAAGTACTTATTTGACATTTTCCTGGAGTGAAATGATTAATTCACAGCACATTTTAGCTTCTTGGTGAGTTTGCATGGAAGCTCAGTGAAAGTAACAGTCCTGCTGAAATTCTTCATATGAAAACAATTGCCTGTCCCCAGAATCTAAAGGGTGGTTTGCTCACCTCGAAATACACAGCTCACTGCAGTATCGTGCCCTGCTGTGGGTATAATCCATGGACTAACAAAATCCCAATGCTTCTGCAGTAAGGAGAAAAAAAAAACAACCTTTTAAAAATCTATGTCTAGATTACAGAACAAATGGCTATAGTGACAAAGGCATATAAAACCATATAAGGTGAGCCCATTGTTTGAGATAGGAGTCAGAATAATTGGTTTCCAAGATCTTTTGGAAGCTTTACAATTGAAGTGATATGTCATTTGTCATGTAATTTGAATTTCTTATAGTGCTCGCAGGGTTTTTCTATTGTCACTTGGTTATCGTGATTTGTCTATTCAGTTACGAGGTACTCAGTGTCATTTATATCTTTTCAAGTTCATTCTGCATGTCTGTAAGTTATAATCCCTTCTTAGCGTTGTCAATGAGCTGAAATTTCACTAATGGCTTAAAAAATGATATGTCTACACTTCCAACCTCTTCATATCAGTGCCAAATTTGGAAAATTAATTTTTCTTCTTTACACCAGCTCTCTGTACCAGAAGACAGTTGAACAAATTATAATGTTGGGAGAAGAGAACAGAGAACAGAAAAGTGGAGAACTGGGATTGAAATTAATTTGATTGCCAGTCTGAGAAAGGAGAATTTTTATGATGCTAGACTACTGCATGCCAAGAATCATTAAAGATAATTCCAATTAAAAGGTCTGAAATCCAGACAGAAACCAGAAGTATCCACCACTGTTGATTGCCCAAGACTAACTCTAAGAGGAGACTGAGATTTAGGATCACATTTTCTCAAAGCATATTTTCTACTAGATTGAGCTGGACATGTGGGATGTCAACTGGAGCCCATGAAAAACTACTTCTCTAATAAAAAGATGATAGGAAAATGCCTCTATGGAGTAAGAAAGACTAGTTTAAATGCTTAGTCCGAGATCTACACTGACATATTTTGTAACAGCAAGTCGGATAGCACTCCATAGTGCAGCGCTCAAACAGAATTTGAGGAAGCTTCCTCCTCACAAACAATAAAATATGCTCTGTCATATTTATCTTCACTTTTTTTTTTTCCATTTCATTTTGTACTTTTGTATGTAATCAACCAAATTCACATAACCTCTTCTATCAAGGACCATTATTCAGTTTTCAACTTTACTGTTAAAAGCTGGAAACACAGATGATGAGAGGAGTGTCTTGCAAGGACAGTATACTTTGCATGCTAACTTGTGGTTGGTGTTCGGGCAATGCACAAAACCTAGGTGGAAGAATTTCTAATTTCATATCAGACAATTCCTAATAATTTGAAGTTATACTTTCTTGATTCTCAGCCAGTATGAAAACTTAGCTATAGCTCATAGCTACAAGCTTCTTTGTCTTTTGCTGGTAACAGCACTTTTTGTTATTCTGAGAACTTTGGATAGAGTGTCGCATTTAGCTAATTAAAAATTCTGATTTACAGGCAGAATCAAAAAAAAAAAAAGAAAAAATAAAGGAAATATGACAAATATCTTTTATGCTTTCTTTTTTTTTCTTTTTTTTTTTAAACTTCTTTCTGCCCCCTCCTCCCACCCTAGATATGCTTAATGAAAAACATCTAGGGTTCAGAAATAAATTTTCTTCATGAGCAGTACCCAGGCTTTTATACCTCTTATTCTCATCTCTTCTTCTAATTGTTCACTATGGAAAGCTTCAAAACAAGCTATAATAATTCATGACGGCATATTGTATAGTCCCATTCTTTATTATTCTAAATTTATTACAGATAAAGAATTTATCAGTCTAATAGAAGTATTTACTTTTATTCCTGGTTGTGATAATGAGACAATCCCAGTCTCCTCATCACTTTAGAGTTGCCTGATCCTTTCAAAGTGAATCCTGAATAAGGACATGACCTTTTCAGTTAATTTTTCCCCAGGAAGATTTGGAGAATAAGCATAGGTGGATCATAGGGTAATCCCCGCAGATTGCAAATCTTCAGTCCTTTCTGCATTAAATTAATTTTTTTTAACTCTCTTAAATTTTTTAATATTGGTTTGGCTGACACATACTTCAATATCTATTTTTACCAGTTTTAATGAAAACAATATAATTTTCAGACTTGAACACTCAAGGCTAGCCTGATAAATGGTTCTGCAAGGTTCACTTGTCAGATTCAAAACTGACAATAAAACTATTTTGTAAGAAAATTTCAGCCTAGCACCTTACAGTGACTAAATGTTTTTGTGGTTGGGTCGGCTTGTTGGGTTTTTTAAAGTCTTACTGCTTTATGCACTTTTCTTCTGAAAATTTTGAATGAACTTATGGGTGTGATTTAGACAAATACTTATGAGTACAAGGTCTCGTCACATTCCAGTGGATGGCCGAGAGAAGTTTTTTGTGATTCCCCGAAAAGGAGCACCAGCTAGGTGGAGTCAGACAATAACCCGAGGAACAATACAACACAATTGTATTTATCTCAGCAACCGCTAAAACATCAGGAATCAACTGCTCAGAGTCAAGCATCAAATCACACTTGTCAATTATCACCAAACATCACTTGTCCACCAAATAACGCCTCATCGTTTGGAGGTAAAAATCAAACAGAAGACAGAGTAGGAAAGAGATGAAAAGTAAGAAAGAGGGGCAGAAAGACAGAGACAGAGAGACAGAAACACACAAACAGAGACATAGAGAAAAATCACCAACCCTTCGTTCCAGCACATCTTCTCTTCAGGCAGAGGTCTCTGTTTCAGGCAGAAGCTCCTTGTGTGAGGTGGTGATTGGTCGACTGGGGGGGTGATGGGTGGGCAGGGATTACAGTTCAGGGTCACCTTTTATACAGTTCAGTCCAGTCCTGTCCTGGACCACCCCTCGAGGGAGGCCCAGCATCCAGGTCACCTTCAGGGTTGGCCTTTGGGCGGTGCAACAGCCCTGCATCCAGGTTAGCTTTGTGGGGGGGAGAGCTGGTTTTCCACCAGGGAGACAACTCCAGCCCTCAGCACCCATGCCCCACCTCAACTGGTGTGCCCATCACTCAAAACATTAACAACTTGCTAATGTCTTTTCACAAAAAAACTTTTCTTCCAACATGCTCTGCCCAAGCCGTTCGAGCTGTTCATAGACATGGTGGCATCTCTTCTTTAGAAATGTTCTGTCAGAGTGCTCCACCCAAGCACTCCTGGTGGAGCCTCTTCTTTAGAAAATGCTCTGCCCATTGTTTGAGACATAAACATGGATAAACAACATTATCCAGGAGGGGACAGGTAGGGGTCCAGTCTGCGACCTAAGCACACACTATTACCTCTCATTTACAACAACTCACATACAGAATTGTAACAAAAGTTGGGACAGCAATAAGAGACCAAACCTTCTGACAAATTAAACACAGAAAACGGGGAAAAAAGTTAATGTAATTGCCAAAAAAATCAAGACATCAATATTTAATTAATGAGAATCCTGAAGGTAGTCCACTTAAAAACTCAAAGAAGATCCTTGGGCTTTAAGATTTAGAATCATGCTTTTGTAATTATTTTATCCCACTTCAGAGGTCGAGTGTTGTAAGTGTGGATAAAAAATTATAGTTAGATCCAAACCTCAGAAAAATGATGGAATACATTTTTAGTATTAATACATTTTCTATGCATAATAGACCTTTACAGACTGTAAAAATCATCAGCCCTTTACACACAGGTTTCACTCAATGAAGTCGAAAGCATGAGTTAACATACGACGTGATGGGACCAGTTTTGGAACACTACTTTATAACCCATATAGCAATTCTTTAAAAAGTACTTAGGTGGATTTAATAACCCCAAATATCCCTGAAAGTTACACAATCTTCACAGAAGGCAGAACATATTCTAATGAATTCAATCCTCATGACTCTCTACTAATGAGTTCTCCCCTGTCCTCAAGTCGTGGTGGAATTTGACCAGAGCATTTTATAGAACCATACACACAAGTTTCCTTGGATGCTATCAGATTATTTTGCAGCTATTTCATGGTCAGTGCTGTAACAAAAGTCTGTCTGATAGCTTATCTCCCCTATAAACTCTTTCTTGTTGTAATTACTCTAGTCATACTGCACTACATCTTCCTCTTGTAAGCAATCTGCATCACAAAGCACCTTAAAGAAACCAAATAGAATACGATATCTATGTTATTCACATAGATAAAAAGAACCTCTAGCCCAGAGACACTTCTCTTTGGTCTTTGCAGTCCTTGGCAAAACAAAATTGGATGCTGCTGATGAGCTAATGAGGTGGAAGTAACACTCTAATGACCACAGATGAATGAAATGAGAATCTGATTGTGACTATATGTTCCTGCAGCTGGAGTATAAGTCAGATTGTCCTACTTTCTCTCCTTAATAGGAGGAAAAATACTGTGTTCCCTACAGCTGCTCTTTCAATGAGTATGCTAGAAGTTCTGCACACACTGTTTCCCCAAATTGAGTGAATACTAATGTTTCTGCCACCATTTTAGAACTTATTCTGCTTCTACAGATCTACTCACCTACACTGTCTGCCTCTTGTTATAATTTTTTTTCATTTGACTGAAGTACTTAATTTTCTACAGCTGCAGTGTTTACTGTTTCTATATCTCTAGCCTATTGCCTTGGCAGCTATAATAGCTCTACATTCCTTTAGCATTTGTGATTCTGTGATTTCCACCAAGGCACATTTTCAACAGACTTCACTCTGCTCACTCTCTCAAACAGATAAAAAACAAGCCTGAGGAAGTGGGGATTTTTTCTGTGTTAAAGGAAAGAGTACAGGTTTCCCCATGGCTTTTATTTTCCTAAGATGTTTATTAAAACTCTTGCTAAAGGCAGATAAACCTGTACAGCTCACACCTACAGTCTCATCCCTCCTTTTTCCTTCTCTTTCTTTTAGGTGTTTGTCAGAATTACAATGCTAACGGTTATCAGATGAAACCATGATCTTATACACTTTGTATTTACTAAATATACCTTAATTCCAAATAGGTTTGATTATAGCACTGCACCACAAAAATCTATTTATTTTCACCATATACCAGCTCTTGAAATTTCCCTTATGTTAAAGCTTCATAAAAACAGCCCCTTGACAGAAATCACTTTGGAACATGTGAAATTTGTGTCCTAAAAAGCCTGAGAAAGGAAAAGGGAAATGTATTTTGTGATGTTAGTCCCCAAGAGGCAAAATAAACAAAGTTTCATCTTGGAAATAAACGTTTTCCCCAACAGTGGTTTGTAGGCTCTATAAAAATGTGTGATATCTCATCCAGTTCCTAGTCAGTTAACTTGTTCCCATTTATATTCTAGGCCTTTTTTTCTGTCGTCAGGTTCAGTGAACTCAATGTCAGAATTTTTACCATCATGTCATTGATGGGGAGAATCAGAAGGTTTCTAAAAAATGGGTTTCTGGAAATTAAAACTCTGTAGAAGGAAAAAAGAGGACTTTCAGCATGCTCTGAATATGTAAATTTTTCCTTTCATACATCCCTGATCATTCTCTTTGCCCCTACTGGCTTTGCAGATTACAGGGGTTTTGATGGCCTTTTGGTCTGATCCAGTCTGCTGTTTTCCATCCTCAAAACTATCAAAGACCAGTCTAACAGGATCTAATGTAGACATCCAAACGCATTATGGATAAAAGTGCTTTCAGATGCTAAACAAGTGTATTCATAGAGTAGGTGGAGAGTGCTTTAGAACTGGTGTTAAATTTGTCCCAAATTGACAATAGTCACCACTACAATTTTTTTTTTTGGTATTTTGAGGTGACCACTATGCGCTTGTTAAATTAGTCTTATATTTAAAAAAGAAGGAATGTTCAACTCAAGTGAATATTTCTGAAGTTCTTCATGTTGGCAATAGGCAAACTGAGATACAGTTTATCACTAATTATTTAGAAAAAATTATATCCACTTTCCATTATTGTGTGCTATTTGATAAAGTAGCTTCTCAGAAGCTGAGATTATTAAAGTTTGATCATTTCCACAAAGCTTTGCTATCAATCTACAGCTCTTACACAAGTCTGTAAATGTTAATTTCTTCTACCACAGACGAGTCATTGCTGTGATTCTGAGTTCAATCTTTGACCTACTAAAGATTTAAACCATTCCAGAAGTTTACCTGTGACTGCATGGTAACCAGACATAACTCTGAGGAAAGTGGGAACCATGTCTAATATCTGGGTTTTATCCTTCAGCAACCAGTTCCTTTAACTCATCTCCCTAATGTTTTTTTTTCCCTTTCATTGTGTTTTGAGGATAGTGAAAAATAAAATAACATCCATAAAGTTCACATTTATTCCCTTTGCCTATCATATTTTGTTAACGCAATTAACATCTGCATGAATTTCTACTCCGCGCAACAGTAGATGAAAGAGGTACATTTCTGTGTTGACCAGCAAAAGCTAATGCGACTCATTAGTTAATTCTTTTTTGGCTTAGTTATGATGGTGAATGACAATTAACTTCCTCATTTTCAATAACTTTGTAATAATATTATGCATGTTCAGAATTAACATTTTCAGAACTTGTAGGCATCTTAAACACAAAAGTAAAAATATTTCCCAAAATATTGTAGGAGACATTGACCTTTTACTATCCCTTTTTTATAAAACTAATGTGCAGAAGGATTTTTTGATTGGTTAACCGAATGCTTTGTGAAAGATATTAAAAGTCCCGTGATAAGCCCAACATGAGCATCATAAAAGAAGGTATATGGCAAGGGAGCAAGGAAATTGTCCCTGAAAGTGAAATTTAATTTTCTCCAGAGAAGTATACAATTTTATGACTACTGACGTCCAAATGGCCCATTTATTTAGACTGTTTTCCCCCTTTATAGAATAGTTAATTCCTTGTTGGGCTGTTACATGCTCCCCAGAACAATTAGTATCTATATACCAGATTTTTTTAATCTCCTAATAAATATGCCTCTGTGAACTGGGGTATTTTGGAGGAATGCATTTTGAATTTTTTCAGCCTAATCATCTATAACCTTCTTGACTACCTCCCTTTCTTAAACAGAACTGTTTATTCCATTAATATATAACCAAGTGTCTTCACAGACTTATATATGCCTACCTCTTTATGAATATCTTTTGAATTTGGAAAGTCTTAAAGGAAAAGAAGTCTGTAAGTTTCCATGCATCACACAGCAATGCAATACATTCTGAATTAATTTAAATTTTTTTGCTTCTAGGAACAAAGAAATCTACATAAGAGCAGTACAGAACATACAAAATTTTAAAGAAGGATTGAAGAACTTCAAAGTAAAATTCAACATGAGAAATAAGCATTATAAAACTCTACAGACTTTTCTCATTTGTTGAAACTTAGTGCGAAAAGAAAATTATGTTCCTCTTATTTTAAAAAAAAAAAAAAAGCAGGGAAATTAACAGAGCACTTTTAATTGTGAGCATACCATGGACTTAGCATGATCCAAGAGCTTGTTTGCTCTCATTCCTCAATATTCTTGCAATAAGTAATTATCTTCTGGTCATTTCTCTTATTTGATTAACGCTCTAATTTTTTATGAAAAGCTGTTTCTGACAAACAAAAGTAAAACCTGGCATTCACTAATTTATTTCAGTTTTGAGAAAGACTATTCTGCAACAAATTGTTGGATGACTGTTTGAAAACTGAAGAATTGCAGGAGTTCAAAAATAGATTCTAAAACAGTATTTTCAACTCTATCCTTTATCAGTGATTTTTTTCTTCAGACTCATCTACATCTTATGGCCAACAATAACATCAGAATTTAATCTATGCTTCTGAGTGGCACATCACCTCCCAGTTTTGTCTCATTTCTGAAAGTAACTAAAAATTTATCTTTTGTCTTTTCCTACCATTTTCCTACCATTTGCAATCTTGTACTTCATTTATCTTTTTGTTCAAAGCTCAAGAAACCAAAGCTGTGAAGTAAAATCATTTCAGCTTAATACTAACAAGAGGTGACATATATTTCCTTTTAGACAATGAATGCACTTGGGACCTGAGCATGCCATTCCTCATTAGGTAATTAAGATGTGGAACACATCACTGAGGATATTTATTTTAGTAACCACTTATTAAACAAGCGTGTAATTTCAGCTTGTCTTATTTGCATGTCTAAGCGGAAAAATAAAGAAATCTGCATTTCATTTCTTTGTTTAAAATTGTTACCAAACAGTACTCAGTATTTAGGGTTATGCAGGGTAACAAGAGTCATGATTTGGCTCTTATCAAAGCTATTTTAGCTCTTAATAGGCATCCTTAGAGAAGTAATCACTCACTTTCTCAGGGGAGACTGCTGCCATTAAAAGAAATTCCATTCTAAACTGTTTGCTTATGCCTTTGTCGACATACCTTTGATTAATTGCTAAGAGAACATAGTGTTAATTTACAGAATGTATAATAGACTATTTAAAAAATCAAATATATTAAAAATACAGCATTCTGTGTATAGATTCATTTGTTGATTTTAATATAATCACCTGCACTCTGTCATTCATCTACTGTACAAAATTGTGTTAAAAGATTAAGAAAAAGTATGCTTTCCTTGCAGACAGAGGAACAAATCTATGTCGTTAACATGCATGCTTGTTAACATGGTTGATGCTATTAAAGTCCAAGTCACTTCTGTGGAGGAACAGCCACTGAAGAGAAAATTTCAGGGTTTCAATTCATCATTCTTCATCACCTTTCTGACTAAAAGTAGTCAGACTGTCATGAGTATGCTTGTCCTAAAACTTAAGTTATATTCAATAGTCTGTCTTGCATGCCTGCCCAATGTCCTCTGCATTGACTCTGTCAACTTCTGCTGTCTTGCCATCAAGGAAAGTCACTAATACAAACAATATGGCTCTGGAGGAATGAATAGGAAGTCTAAAAAGTATAGATTTTCAAAAAACTGAACTTACCAGTTACTGTGTAACATGGGAGGGGGCAAGAAAGTGGGAACAAAGCAGATGAAAAACTTGCTTTATCCTTCCTTTTTTTTCTACTTCTTATATATATCAGAAGAGTCTCAGAATTTGTATTCCATTTGTGTATTTGCACTCACAGCCCAGAAAGCCAACTGTGTCCTGGGCTGCGTCAAGAGAAGTGTGATGCTCCTCCTCTACTCTGCTCTTGTGAGACCCCACCTGCAGTGCTGCATCCAGCTCTGGAGTCCTCAGCTCAGGAAAGACATGGACCTGTTGGAGTAAGTCCAGAGGAGGCCACGAAGATGGTCAGAGGGCTGGAGCACCTCCCCCTGAGGACAGGCTGAGAGAGTTGGGGTTGTTCAGCCTGGAGAAGAGAGAGCTCCGGGGAGACCTTATAGCAGCCTTCCAGTGCTGAAAGGGGGCTACAGGAGAGATGGGGAGGGGCTTTTTACAAGGGTATGCAGTGACAGGACAGGGGGTAATGGATTTAAGTTGGAAGAGGGCAGATTTAGACTAGATATTAGGAAGAAATTCTTTACTGTGAGAGTGGTGAGACAGTGGCCCAGGTTGCCCAGAGAAGCTGTGGATGCCCCATCCCTGGAGGGGTTCAAGGCCAGGCTGGATGAGTCATTTGAGCAACCTGGGCTAGTGGGAGGTGTCCCTGCCCATGGCAGGGGATTTGGAGTGGAACTACCTGATCTTTAAGGTCCTTTCCAACCCAAACCGTTCTATGATTCTATGATTCTATTTATGAAATCCTTTAATAATTGTAGAAGAGTGACACTCCTTATTGGGACAAATTAGATTAAGTTGGACCTAATTAGATTAACAGATTTAAACAGATTGAGTTCTTGACAAAGCAATGTTAAAGGGAGGTCTGTTGGTCTTCATTAGTTTGTGCTTAGAATTCAGGGATATTTTTTTCATTACAGTTAGGAAAAGAACTACACAGAAAGATTTTCATGTTCACTGAGCAGGACAAGAAAGGATGTATTTAAACTGCAGCATTACTCTGTTAGATATGAGTGAGATCTTTTTAATTTTCAAAGCAGACAAGCACCAGATTTGAGTGCTATAAGGATCAGAAATCTTATATTTGGAGATTTTCAGCTATAGATCAAGCTGGCATCTTGCAGAAATTCTTTTGTTATATCGTTTAGGATTTTGCCTTGGAGAGTGGATAATGACCTCTGAAAACCTCTTTAAGCTCTCCAGCCTTCGATTTCCTAATGATAGATCTAAAAGAAACTCACAAAGGGAACCATATAAAAAACTATTTGCTCAAAAAAATATTTGTTTTTACAGGTTTTATTAAACAAATGCCTTGGCTGGGGAGCATATATACAGTGTTTTCTGTGGATTCTGTCAGTAAGAAGTTCATTTGCAGAGTACTCTGTGCCACATTACTGAGTTTTGCTTCACAAGTATTTTCTATTGTTTGGCCTATGGGGGCTGTAACATTAAATTAGCCTTTACAAAATTTTTTTTGTCTAATTAAACTGCAATAAAATTCCCTCAAGAAACAGAAAAATTGAACAAACTATACATGAAAAGTTCTTCTACAGTCAAAACTGACTTAGACTGTCTTATTTGCTGTCATCAATACAGAATTTACTAGTCAAGCAGAGAGTTTCATTACATTAATGTTTAATTTGTTATTCAGTTAGTATTCAGAACAGATTTTTTTTTCCAACTGTTCTTGGCCTTTAGATCATGGCAATATGAACAAAAGACAGCTGAGACCGAGGAGAGACATAACACACAATCTCTCTGAATTTGCATGTCTTCAGAATGTATGTTCTCATTAATCTTAAAACACAGAACTTCACTTACACACGCCTACTGGAGGGATTGCTGTGGTTTATTAGGGAGCCTGAAGTGGCTGATTCCATCTACCATTATTTGGTACCCAAACATTTTTATAGTTCTGCTTTCACTTTCAGTTCACCTATGTGGACTCGAGCAACTACATAAACACGGTTGTTTATAACCTTCACTTCTATGCCAATGTACCGAGTTCTTCAGTTTGCATCTGCTGTTTTGTGCCCTCAGTCAGCTGCTCAGTGGTAGGGTGCTTCCTACTCCATGTCTTTGGTCTTGTCATTTACAGAGATAAATGTTATGTATATCGGTTGATTTAAATGATTCGTGTTTCTTTTGTCTAGGTTTTTCTTGTTAGAATAGTTATCTACATGTTGATTTCTACTGAGTTCCATCCATCCTAAATCCAAGAGAATACAAGACAAAATGCAAGTGCTAGAAGCATGTTTCACCTTAACAATAGTAAAATAATGCTTCACCCAGATATAATATGGACATATTTAACACAAAGTACGGTTGTGATCAGTTGTTCCCTCCTGGATTTCAGCATGGCACAAACATAATTAATGCTTTTTGTTGATGATTCTGCCTGTGCTATCAGCTGTGGGCAGTTTTCTGAAGCTCTTCTGCAATTCTACCTGTGTTTGAGTTTTGTCGTCCCAAATAGAAGTTTCCTGTGTTTCCTTTCCTTTAATTTCTGAGATATATAGTTTCCTCCAGATAGGAGATTCTTGATTTTTCTCAGTACTCTTCAGTATATACCATTCTGATAGTATAACTAAAGACTTAATTAAACAAATATGGTGGGTTGACCCTGTCTGGATGCCAGGTGCCCACCAAAGCTGCTCTATCACTCTCACCTCCTCAGCTGAACAGGGGAGAGAAAATATAATGAAAAGCTCATGGGTCAAGATAGGGACAGGGAGAGATCAGTCCCTGATTACCATAATGGGAAAAACAGAGTCAGCTTGGGGAGATTAGCTTAAATTATTACCAATCAGAGTAGGATAATGAGAAATTAAACCAAATCTTAAAAACACCTTCCTCCCACCCCTCCCTTCTTCCTGTGCTTAACTTTGCTTCTAATTTTATTGGCTTCCTCCCCCTCAGAGGCTCAGGGGGGTGGAGGTTGCAGCCAGTCCATCACGTGTTGCCTGTGCCACTCCTTGGTCCTCAGGGGAGGGCTTCTCACACTCTTCCCCTACTCCAGAGTGGGGTCCCTCCCATGAGAGAGTCCTTCAAAAACTGCTCCAATGTGAGTCCTTCCCATGGGCTGCAGTTCTTCACAAACTGTTCCAGTGTGGGTCCTTTCCATAGGGTTCAGTTCCTCAGGGGCAGACTGATCCAGCATGGGTCCCCCTCGGGGTCACAAGCCCTGCAGCAAACCTGCTCCAGCCTGGGCTCCTCTCCACGGGGCCATAGGTCCTTCCAGGGCTCCAGCACGGGCTTCCCATGAGGTCACAGCCTCCTTCAAGTGCATCCACCTGCTCTGGTGTGGGGACCTCTACGGGCTGCAGGTGGAGATCTGCTCCACTGTTAACCCCCATGGACTGCAGGAGGACAGCCTGCCTCACCATGGTCTTCACCACAGGCTGCAGGGAAATCTCTGCTCCAGTGCCTGCTGCACCTCCTCCCTCTCCTTCTTCACTGACCTTGGTGTCTGCAGAGTTGTTTCTCTCACATATGCTCACTCCTCTTGTGGCTGCAATTGCTGTTGCTTAGGTTTGGCTTTTTCCCCCCATCTTACCTATGTTATCACAGAGGCACTTCCATCATTGCTGGTTAGCTCAGCTTTGTCCAGTGACAGGTCCATCTTGGAACCAGGTGACATGGACTTGACAGGACATGGGGGAAGCTTCTAGCAGCTTCTTGCAGAAGCCACCTCTGTAGCCCGCCTTGCTACCAAAACCTTGCCAAGCAAACCCAATACAAAAACTAAGTCACATTTTATTTCTGCATTCTGGAACCAGTCACTTTCCTATTTGAACTGAAGTTTATTCCTAAGTGGTCCTCTATGTTTATAGATATGGGGTCTCTGAGTTCAACCTGTTCACTTGACATGCATAGGGTCAAAACCACACATGGATATAATACTTTTGCAACTTTTTTTTATTAACAATTTAGCACCTAATTACAGTAGTGTTGATGTTTATTAAATTTGTTTACTTCTATTTGATTGAGTCTCTTCAGACTATACTACTTCTTTTTGATTGCAGATCAAACAGAAGATTTTGTTCTTTACAGTTATGAAGTCTAGGAAAAAATTGTTCCTGATGCTGTTTATCTTGTTTCTGGTTTTGTCAGCTGTCTTTCTTGCGTGTTCAGCAGAATGTCCTGATTGTTTGCAGTCTTTCTTCTTTATTCTAGATATTGAAAATTGTGTTATTTGTAGTGATGTTCATATGTGTTCTTATGCCATCAGCGTGCAGCTACACAAGTCCTTGTTTGCCTTCTCTGGAGGTCACATTGCTCACATAGTTATACAAAATGCTTACGCATTGTGCCTGGCCATATAATCACAGGATTACAAAGTAGGTTGGTTACAATATTTTTATGTGCTTATATTTGGGTTCAAGACACATTAATATTGATTCTACCCTGAGCAACGCACCTCCCAGGTATATCCATTACAGGCCTGTGTTTCGACTGTAGAGCTGTAAAAATAGGCTGCTTATTGGACAGAGATGTATTTGCTGCTTATAAGAAAACGTTATTCTGTGAGGGAATCTGTATTTATATTATCTGTGAACAGCTGCAAAGCTCCTTTACCAGCTCAGAAGACATGTGTTTTACCCTTAATAAATGAACTGAGTAGTAGTACAATGTAGTAAACAAAACTGGGACAGCAGTCCCTAGTCCTTAATGCCACTGAGTTCATAGAATTCCAGTTCATGATGGCTGATGAGTAACATAATGATGTTCCACAAGTATTTCATGAATAAAATTCTTTATGTCTTCATAGGTAATAGTAATAACACGAAATTCATCATCGGCTGTATCCAAAATGCAGAACTTCCTTTGGAAGTTGAACATACGGTGTGCTAAATTCGTAAGATGATTCTCCTCATTTAGAGGATTATATCTAGCCAAAGGTTCTCTGTATCCAACAGATCTGACCAATGCCCTCTTGCTTGTGGTGAAGTATTCCGAGAGATCCAAGTCTCTTTAACAAGATTCTATGGGATTAATCTCAAATCTACTGGAAATATTAGGATGATAATTTTGTCAGGGAGAATTTCTTTGAATAGTATCATATACAGCCTGTTAACTTTTCTGAAGTACTCCCTTGACTATGCGGGAATAGGATACACTTTTAGATTCAGTTTCTGAGTCACCTGTGAAATACTTCTCTTAGCTCTTCTGGCTCTTTTGGCCGTATTTGTTCAAGCGAAATTCTCCCTAACATTAGTAATTTTGTGGTTCACTTCACAGCCAGTGGAATCTGTCTAGGTAGGAAGAAAGGTTCACATTTCCCATCGCTGAGAATACACTTTTTTTTTTTTTTTTCTGAAAAGTTCCATTGCAAATTCACGGAGACTGAAATGGTACTCTGTGCAGGGGTACCCACTAGGATAAAGTCCTGACATGGCATGACAGGTTGCCTAAACTCCATTTCTAAAGTCAATGTAGTCCTGGCTCAAGATCTGGTTTTGAAAATAGCCTTTAAAGCTAGTGTTACCAGATGGAGTTACCTTCTGCAACATGGTTCACTAATAGCCCAGAAAAAGACAAAAATGTTTATTCACTAGGATAAATATCTAGGTTTTTATCCCCCATTTCACTAGGTTTTTATCCCTCGTTTCTGCTGTACGGTCTTAGCACACACAGGTGCACTTTTCTGGGGAGCAGAAAAAAATAGTTAAGACAGCTTCTGCAGTAAACATAGATTTATTAGCCTGGAGCCACCTCTGATACTTTTCCACATGCATTAAAACTATCTCACTGTGCTTTGATTATTAAGGAAAATTTAGAGGACACCTATGTTTAATATACTAGCAACACTTTGATTTCTGTCTTTCCATTTCGTGTTGATTAGGTTGCAAAGGCAGGCTGAAGCTTCTTATAATATTTAGAGAATGTCAGTCAAACAAAAGGTGTTTTATCAGCTTCCTGTGTGCAAAGAACATAAATGGGAACATTAGATTTAAAAGAAAAAAAAAAAGATTACAAGAAACTGCACCTTTTATTGCCTTTACCCTAAGCCATGGAACTTTACATACAAATATAAAGGAACTTTTGAGTCCTTAGAGAAAAAATTCTAACCCATCTCCAGCAGGGCTTGAATACTCTATGCTTTGATATGTAAGGTCTGATCCCAGGGACTTTTAGTTACTGAAGTGCATCAGGTGTGTAGCGTGTGCACATCTTTCAGTTTAGTTTCACCCCAAAGAAATACAGTTCATATGCTTTGCCGCTATTCTGTGACTGGGCTTAATCAGGTTTGTTTCAAAACTGTACACATGGTTCTCACTAAAACAGGAATGTACACGTTCAAACTATTTTAGTTTATCAAGGAAGATTCATCTTCAGCTGTCCCTAAACACAGCATACAGACAATTTATCTGAACAAAGACTCCATTCGCTTATTTTACTAATCACCATAAGCTGAACTGGAGAGATCAGCTTTGTAGTAAGTATGATCTGGGGCCGTATTCACAGTTACAATGGCAGGCTACAAAGCTCTTCAGTTTTAATTTTCTGCTGCAACTTCAACTTAGGCTGAAAGAACCTTCCATAGTAGCACTTATTTGATCTCGCTTTTACTCAATAGTTAAACAAACAAATAGGTACGCAAACCTTCTCTAACCTATCGATGCTCCTTGTAGTTCACTAGATCAAATTTAGTGATGTAATGTAGGGTGAACATGTACTGCAAAAAGACCCTCAGCAGCCTGGTCTAAGTTGTCCCTGCTCTTAGTAGGCAGTTGGAGCAGACAGCTTCCATAGGTCCCTCCAACTAAAATTATTCTACAATTCCACGATTACTATCTTTTTAGTGCTGGCTGATTTGGCAATAATTGGGTGATTTTGACATTATGAGTTTTCAGCAAATCAGGTCTTTCAGCTAGTACTAAACTAACCTAATAGCATTTATAAGAGTGGATTTTACCTTCTCAGGATAGGTCTGGAAAATTCAGCACTGTTAATGATCAGAAAAAGTAATGCTTTTATACCAAGACAATTAGAAAGGGCTAAATATTATTAAATATGAAGCTTTTGTACCATTACCAGACTGATTAAAAGTATTAGAGTAGAGGAGGCCTGTAACCTAAAGTTGTTGCTTACTGAGGATTTGTTTTCCAGTGTGTGCTGCTATTAAAAAAGCTTACAAATTTGGTTTTCAAGTATCATTACTCATCAATATACGGGTTCATCACCTTCTCCCTCACACCAAAATTTTCAGGCAAATAAAGCCATTTGGCCTTTATAGGATCATAGAACAGTTTGGGTTGGAAGGGACCTCAATGATCATTGGTTGGGATTGGCCCAACCCAGGTGTGAGACCTTGCACTTGACCTTGTTGGACTTCATGAGGTTCACACAGGCCCACCCCTCTAGCTTGTCAAGGCCTCTGGATGTTTTACTGTGAGGGTGGTGAGGCAGTGGCCCAGGTTGCCCAGAGAAGCTGTGGATGCCCCATCCTGGAAAGGTTCAAGGCCAGGCTGGATGAGTCTTTGAGCAACCTGAGCTAGTGGAGGGTGTCCCTGCCCATGGCAGGGGAGTTGGAACTTGATGATACTTGAGGTCCCTTCCAACCCAAACCTTTCTATGATTCTATCATTCTGTATCTTAATCTACAAATGTGCATTTAACTTAAAACAACTGATTGGAAAAAGATAAATAGATATTGAGTATAGGAAAAGACTAACATGGGATAATGTGGCTCTTAGTTCTGGACTTAATTACAAGTATCACTGTCATCAAATACTCTCTTTCACAGATTGCATTTAAGCCCTATAACATACTCATCCAGTTGTGTGCAACAGAAACTGCCTAATAAGATGCTATCATATGCTTTACACTTGGAAGTGCACAAATACATGTCAAGGTTATACAGAGAAACCTCTCTTCTGTTGTCAGTTTTGGAGCAGGAGACACAAAGTCCTAGTGAAGGAGAGAAGAGATGAGTAAAGAAAAGAAGTGGTAGACCCTCTTCTGTGTGAGCTGCGTGCCATGCCCTGCCCTGCACAGAACAAGTCTGTTCCTCTTGTCCTTCACCATGACACTGAAAGGGAGGGGTGCTACCAGAATTACAATTTGGGATTTTTAACAGCAGTAGTTACCTTCTTCCTCGGCTCGGGAACAGAGCTTCACATAAGAAGGCAGTGTTTACACAAAATTTTGAAGACTGCTTGCAAGAACAAAAATAGTACCTTAGAAGGAACAGGATGATTACTTCTTGTTCCAAACCATTGGTCTGCTCTGACAAATACGAGTTTGAGGAAAACTTTTTTTCTATTCATAAACTTTTGCCCGAGATCAACAGAATTGACAATTTTGTCCTAAATGATTTTAAGACTGGATGATTTCTTTTTCATCTTCACACAAGTGTATCTATTGAAATGTGTTTCCCAACTGAAGTCATCAAAACTGCAAGTGGGTTAGATCTGCCATTACTCAAGGCTTAGGTCTATCTCACTGATCCAGCTGGCAAAAACGCATTCTGCCTTGGCACCTCCATTAATTACTGAATATCACCGAATGTCACCGAAGCAGACGATAATCATGGGGTTTGACAGTTGGAATTCATCTAACTGATCACTTTTGCCAATAAACATCAGGATATTTCTCACCACCTGAGGCTGTGCCTGGCTAGTTCTCAGTGATACACTGCCTATTGAAAAAGTTCATTGTGTCTTGTCAGAAGTTATAGAAACTTTTGGAAACCTGAAAAATATTTTGTCTGCACTTTTCAAAAATCTAGAGTCCAACTTGAGTGGGATCTGGACTCTTCTATTCACCTGATGTCTTGGGTAATACTGCAAATATCTTTTTCTTCTTTTTTAATGTGTGTGAAACTGTTTTTATTGATAAATATATTTACACAGGGACAGGATTTATGTTGCATACTTCGTTCACTCCTGCTGCCTTTTCCGCTTGGAAAGTCATAATTCTCTGAATGTGAATCCCAGACTTCTTCACTGCTAACTGTGATGTGGCAGACAGGATTATGAGTGAGGAACAATCAGCTGGAACAGAAAAACGCTTACAAAACAGAAGTCATCTTTGCACAAAAATATATTGCTTGTTTTCTTTTCCATTTGCTTTTTTAAAGAAAAGCAAAGAGAGGGGAAAATGTAAAAAGGGAAAAATATGCATCTCCTCACAGAGAGAGGCTATGATCATGAATTGAAGGCACTTACTGGCATTAATTCAAAAGTTGTTAGAGTACTGGTTCCCATGGCAAAACACTGACAAGGGACAAAGAATGTAGGGCATTTGGATGATATCTTTGCATGGTTCAGGATACCAGCTCCTATAACCATCTAAGGATTCAGAAACAGTTCACCAGGTAGAATTGACTGAAATGTATTTCTTGTTCCAAACTATATTCGGTAACTTCAGCTTTTCATCATTCTGCTTTTATACTCACAGAACTCCACCATAGGTCAAAGGAACATGAACAGAAATACAAGTTTTAAAAAACATCTGTCTTCATGTCTTCCAATCCATTATATAGTCCATGAAAAAGTGTTTCAAGGCTGAGTTTCATTTTATTTTGTGCAACAAGGAAAATTGTTTTTCATTTACTTTCTCACTGCCTGCATTAAACAAACAGGTGTACAGAGGAAATAAAGGATGCGGAATCAGGGCCAGTCCTTTCAGGAATGTATTCCAGAAGCAAGTTCATTTGTAAATTACTCAGGTCAAAGTTGTGAAGTACAATGAAACTCATAAAGGAGGGGACCAGAAAAAAACAGTTACTATAGACATGTCCAGAGAGTTGCTTTACCCTTGATAGAATGTCAGGGTATATACTGTCAATAAAAGGTATTTAATTCACATGAATTTCAACTAACTCTGCCTCCTGCAGGGACCTACAGATGATGTCCCTACAAATATCTTCTTTATTGCTCTTTTTAATGAAGTTTAGGGTAATTTTTGCTCTTCAGTTCCCAGTGCTGCTCTAATCAGGAGCTTGTATATCTGAATATACCTGTATATATCCTACTTTTTTTTTTCATAAAGGAGGGGATTTGCAAGTTAGCAACTAAAACCTGCATTGTCTTTTAGAGGAGGGAATAGTAAAAAGAGCAAGGGTTTACTGCATGCAGTAGCTTTCAGTAGCTTAGACCTTCTGCTCTCTCTTCCTTTTCCATAAAAGAAATGCAAAATATCTTCTTCCTACTCACATGCTAGAAGCTGGAGGGCTCCCTCTTTCCTCTTTGAGGAGAGGGTTGGAAGGAAGAATGATACAAAACCTTCTCTGAGAAGTCTTTTTATTAGTGACAGTTAACTGCCTTCTACATGTAGGCAAGTGTGGTACAAAATAAGGAGGCAGAGTAGAATGAAATAGAAAATGTGCAAGGCAGAATTTGGAGAGGTCTGATAGACAGCAAATTGGTGTAAGTTACAGTATTTTGCTCCAGTTTATAAGCTCAGAGCTGGAGTCACCTCTGGACAGTAATGAATTTGGCAAAGGGACTAAGGACTTAAACACAGTGGCTGCTATTTTAGGAGTCAGAAATACATGGAGCATGAAAAATGACCCAACAGGACAGGGACCAAGAATGTGCCTGGAATGCCCCTTATGCAGAATCCTTCCAGGGTGGCAATGGGCCATGTTGGCCATTTTAAGCGTGTAAAGATTTTGTGAGATTTTTAGGAGATTCAATATGGATCACACCAGAGGACCCAGTTCTCTTTTACACTTATTTTGGGCTATCATCTTTGTTATTTCTATTGTAATTTTTAATCAGAAAAAAAAATATAATAATGGAGACCAGGAAAAGAAATGATTGTAGGAAATTATGTTGCTTTATAGTGTGAAGCTGTGTTTTTTCTTGTGTTCTCCAGCTAATCAGTCCTCATTTCACACTCTCACCTTTAGTTCCTGAGCACTTACATTACATTATGGACATTTATTTACAACACCTAGTAAAGCCAGCAACTCCTGGTACACCACACTTATTCAGAAGCGACATGCCTCATTTGTGAACCCAGCCTGTAAGCCAGAACTTGTCAACTCTTAAATGGTATTAACAAGAGCTTGACATATTTTGCAAACGTTTACAAACTACTGCATATTATCTCCTTGAAACAAAACCCAGAATTCTGTTCGCACTTTAAAAATCCCTAAAGTATGGGGCCCTTGTCCAACGATATGGTCCTCATGACTGCTGAAAAACAAATAACAAATATTAGAAAAACATGAGAAACAGAGATAAAGTGCCCCAAAATCTTCCTTTTCCTCTGTTTTGCAGATGGGAAGGCACTGGGCCCTCAAGTGCTACCCCTAAGCTTTCCCAAATTCAGACAAGATGCTATTTTAGTTAAAATTCCAGCGTGCCTCATTCCTTGTTTATTTTTTCCCCATGATTTTGCAACAATGCTTTTGGCAGATGGAAATGACTCCAACAAAAAGCCAGGTGCATGCACTGGCAGCTTCCCTGCTGAAAGGGATTTAGTCAGATGTTCCTTCCACCTGTGAACTGGCTGCGCAGGCTCAGCCACCTCCTATGAGTGCAATTATTACGCTCTATTTCAAAAAGCTGAAACAAGTTCAAGTCAGTTCTATAAAAAAAAAAATCTGATACCATCACAATTTCTCTCCATTTTCAGGGCCTCATTGTCAATGAAATAGTTTCTCTGGCTCCATTTTGAGTTTGAGAGCATATGCTCATCTGAATTTCCATCAATTTACTTCAGATTTACACCAAAGTAATTGCAATCAGTACCTATTCTGTGCTCTTTAAATGATAAACAGATATTTGTATTCACTTCTTTAACTCTGTTCCCAAAAAATACAATCCCCTGTCTCTTTCTGTGAAGAGATCAGTCATATTCTGCCAGTAATGAGAGGCTGTGTGTATGCATGGCTTCCTGTGGAGCTCTGCTACCTAGAGGGAAAGCTGCCAATACACGGCTTCTATGAAATTTTAAGATCCTTGGGCTTTTAGATGTCCCTTTCCTTTATGAGGAGCGAAGCCATTTTCTCAAAAGGACAAATGAAAGCAAGATTTATTCCTTTCCCTGACATGAAGAGGACCATTAAGCAGCATGAAAAGCTTAAATTGAAATAAAGTTCTATACTAAAATATTTTTTAAAAATATCAGGGAGAGAGATGTGAGACAGATTCCACATCAATGGACTGAAGCACAAAACTTCTCACACAGCAACAATGCAAACAGCATAGCCGTCTTTACCGCTGATCAAAAGCACTTGGATAGAAGCAGCAGTCTTCACAAAAGGGTGCTCCAAGACAGATTCGTGCGAGTTAGTTACAAACAGAGAGCAGAAAAAAAGCAGTAGCCCAGCATGAGTGAAGAAAACTCACAGGCAAAGCTGTATGGGACTGCTCCTGTGGTGCTGCAGAAACTGCAAATTGACCATCCAGGCCCAGACTCTTTTGTGGTGCCTCCAAACATTCCTAGATAAGAAAGCTCAAAAAGTTCCAGTTGCAGACAAGAAGACGGCAAGGCCTTACTAACAATGAACTCAGTCGGTGAGGCTCTGATAAGGGAAGCCTCCAAGCCTCGTGATGCCTCCAGGCATCAGATCAGAAGATACACCTAAAGCCCCACTCCCCTCATTTACCAGGGACTAGATAACCCCTGCTGCGTAGGGTCATCAACGATGGACAGCAAACCCCTGCTGGGTCGTACAGTGGATTGGGTCAAACCCCTGCTGAGTCTAACAATGGACTCAGTCTGGCTCTTACAAACTTTTGTTGATTAAGGCCCTGCTTCTGCCTATAAAAGATGAAGCAGCAAAATAGGGGAGTGGGGGCCCAACACCTGGAGACTCCTGAGATGCTNCCCTGCATTTCCCTTTTTTCCCCCTAAACAATTCTACGCATTAAAATTATAAGCCAATATGCAATTCTTTGGTTTCACCTTAATTTGCCTCAAGGGAATGTATATATAGAACCTCCGCGAACCCCACTCGTCCCACCCAGGGTAGTTCTATGAGCTGGGTCGCGACAAAAGCACTAGGCACACTGCCTAGGGTGAGGCTTTTCTCGTGGCTGGTCGCCCAGTCCTGGGCAACAAAAGACAAGAGTCCTGATATTACACAGATTCCGAAGACAAAAAGCCAAATGCGATCATGTGTGATACAGACTCTAGAACTTCCTTGAATTAAATCTCATTCAAGGTACTGTGTAACAGAAAAAAAAAGTTGGCCGGGCTTGTTTTTAAACCTTGCATCCATAATATAACAACTGCTACAATGTTTTGTGTGTTCCAGTAGCCAAGTTTCTACAATCTAGGTAGTATGCACCTTGTCTAGTCTCTTTCTGTGTAGCTGTAAAAACATTTATTTGTCTACTAAGCTGTTGATTAGCTTCCATACTTCTCCAAGTATTGCCCACGTTAGTATTTTTAAACTAACAAAACCAGGTTGGGTTTTTTTGGGTTTTTTCTGTGGGGGACAAATGAAATACATTTAGGTCACTTTCTTTAATGGAAAGTCATGGTTCCCAGTTCTTTAATCATTCCTGTGATAGCACCTTGAAGCCTTTCTGTGAATGAATATCTGTGCCTGTTCTGTGAGTTACTTCCAAATTTCACCGTGTATCAACTTACAAATAGTTTGGTTTTTTACAGTATTTTCATGCTATTAATCTCTTTGTCATTAAGATTTTGTGTTATTCTAATTTCTAGTCAAAATATGGTCTCACGTTGAATTTATTTTTTAAAGAGCTCAAAGTCTACTGTACATAAAGAATTTTAAAAGAATTTTTTATTACTTTATATTTGTAGTTTTCTTTATATTACTCAAAAATTTTTGAAAATTTGGGCCATACTGTTCACAAGCCCATATTGATCCCATAGTCTGACTACATGGAAAAATAACAGAAGCAATTTACATAGAGAAAAGCAAGGAGGTGGATTTTCTTCCTCCTTTCAATTTCTTTCATCTTTGATTATTATTAGATTAGAAGGTTGTCCTAAGGTAATTGTTCAATAGCACTACATATAGGTAAGCAAGGATGGAAAAATAGAGTCACTCCAGATATATTAGCTAAAATCAGTAGAAAAGGACAACATAAAAATGTACTTCCAAAATGCATCAGTCTGTGTTCTGCACTGTGTTCTTCAAACCAACTGATCTGCTATTTGGCCATGAGTCAGTGCAAAGGCTATGATTAAAATTTCAGGTTTATGAGTACCCAAAACTATATTTGAAAAAAGAAAAAATAAAAGAAAAAATTGAAAAAAAGGCATAAGGTTATACCTGATAACTCACCACTAGTGTGCAAAGACACGATCTTGTGGAAGGTGTTCTTGCTTACTGCAGGGGGGTTGGACTAGATGACCTCCATGGTCCCTTCCAACTGCAACTATTCTATGATTCTATGATTCTACGACTCTACGATTCTATGTGTGTGGCACTACTAGGAAATAGGTTGCTTAGTGATCCAGAAGTTAAAGGAATTGCTTATGGTTTTGCCATCAGAATAGCATTTTTTCCTGTTCTGACATAAGAACAAATTGCTTAACCCTCTATGCGTCACTTTCCTCATATTTTTTTTAACTGAGGATAGCTAACTTTCGCTTTATCTCAGAAATAAGATAATGCAACATTCAGGATTAGTTTCAAAGCTGTCCTTTTTAAAGGTACCTTTTTTAAAAGTTAACTTCCACCTGGTCAGCTGAGGGTGTTCACAGCTTAAAAAGGTTTCCTCTCTAGTGAAAAAGTTAAACATTAAAACCATTAAAACCATTACAGCTCAGTCAAAAGCGACTCCTCCTTGCAGTAGAGAACAGAAGCAATATCAGAGCTAACAAACTCGGGATAGAGCCTTTGTTATATTCACCGATCAACACAGACCTATAATCTGACTCAGATTTTTGTTAAGATATTTGCTGTTCAGAAGTATTCTTCCAGGAATTTGCATAAATAAATGTCAGCCTGTGCGGTATTTGTGAACTTTGGCTGTTTGTTCTGTGGTTGGGTAATTTGTCTCTCTGGCTATATGACTGAAACATTTTAAGCAGGTGCATAAGTTATAAAGAACAGGCAGCAAAAGTTGCATCTCCCAGTGTAAATGTGCAGGGGAAATAATAACTACATTAAAGTGCACTAAACTTTTGCTGGAAAATTATGACATTTCTGTGAGCACCTGGTACCCCATCATCATCCTGTGTACAACACAGTAACATGGAGCCCAATTTGTTTATTTTACTTGATAGAGTGACAATTAAATGGATTCCTAACAAACCGCCAAGCAACAGCAACCTGAAATTCTGTATGAAAAGTGATGGGAAATCTCTGACTCACTGCAGAAGGAAGCAAGGTTTATTCTCTGAAGTACTTACCTGTAACAGGCAGAATGAGGCATAACATGCTGGACTGTATTGTACTTCTTCTATTCAGGGCTATTTCCAGAGGGTGTAAAACAAAAAATATCATCAATCTTTTTTTTTTAATATATTACATTTATAATGGTGATGTTTACACTGATAGTACTTTCTCATAAGAAGATTTTATAAGAAAAAACACAATATTATTTGGAACATAAAAATAGCATCAGCTTTTTCCATGAAAATATCATAATATCCGTTTTACACTGTACCTTGCATGTGTTTACCTCAAAGGTAACAGAAGTATTCAAAGCTTAAATTCCTCCTAATTCGTAATAAATTCTTCCTTTGTTGATTTCCGTATGTAGTGAAACTAATTTACAATTTATTGTTAGATATTCTAATTGGGCTAACTGATCTAGACTGATGGTGTTGTTTGGTTTTGGGGTTTTTTTAACCAAAAAGAGAGGAAAAGAAACAAGTTTGACACCATATGGTAATTCTTATTATGTACTAAAGCAGACCCTGTACTTCAGATGAATTGGTCCGGTTGTCACACTGTAGTTACACTGACGTAGCCAAGCTAATCATCTAACATGTACTGGCATAAACCGCTAGCAAAAATGGGGGTTTAGCTCCTAGAGTTTGTTTTGAAGATGTCTGCAAGCTGTCAGGAATACTCTGTAAAACATAAACCTTTAAAGATTATATTAACCTGAATCAGATGTCAGCCCACTAATAATTTTCTGTTTGTCACAAGTGTGAATACCAACCAGATTAGGGACTGATACTTTTTTCTATCTGAATAGCTTGAACTAACACCGGTATATTTTCTTGAAGACACATGAAACATAAGGGAGTATTTTTTCACATTTTTATAAAAAGCAGTTAAGTCATACAAGCTACATAGCATTTTCAGGAAGAGGCAGTATTTTTTCTTAGACCAGCTGACTTACTGTATCTATCTACAAAGCTTAGACCTTCCTGGTCACAGCATCACAGCTGCTGAAAGGAGATATCAAGTGAAACAATACACAGCTATAAGGCACCCACGTGTCTCATCTGAAGACTCTGGACTTTGTTAGAGAGGTGGAAGCATTGACAGTGACACTTTGCATCTCTCCATGTGCCCTGGCTTGTAAAATGCTTGGTGTCTTCCAACAGTTAATTTAGTTTTAAAAAAAAGATTCTCAAGGAGTGGGTAGGTGCTATAAATCCATGTTGTCACTGGGAAATTTAAGTGACTAAACTTATGACTCTACAAATCCAGGCAACTGCACAGATTCTCTAACATCATCTGGATTGGGGTCTGAGGTGTAAGTAAAGCTGCTTTAACGCTTTCATGTTGAGATAAATATGGATGTGTCTCCACCACAGCACAGGCCCTTTAGAGCAGTTATCCAAGGACCAACTTTCCCATGTGGGAAGAAAGACACAATGGAGCTTTCTCAAACACAGCCTCCCATGAGAAAACATGGACTATTTGTTGATTCAGCCTAGCCCAGGGAGATTATTGCATTTTTTCCAAGATCAAGAGACTATGTCAGAAACAAAAGCTCTTTCCAACATTTTCTTTAGGATCTCCTACTACACTGCTTACCAATGCTGAGCAACTAACCTCTCACAAGATCGCTCTTCCTTAAACTGTTGGCTGCCAGCGTGTACGCTTCGATCTCCTTATTTTTCATGGAGGTAGACATTAGCATAAGGCAGGGGATACAACTCTTTCCCAGTTAAGTAGTCATGGCACCAGTAAAAAAACCATCACTGTCTTGCAGTGCTGTAGCAGTCACTTTTATTTGTTTTGCAAGTATAAGAAAAGAGCAAACAATTCATAGTAAGAACAGATGGAAACAAATGATCTGGAACTCTGTAAAGGATATCAGATAAAACTCCAATATCTTCCTCAAATTTTCTGGTATTATAGTCCATACCCTCTGTGTCCATACATCTTATCCACCTTAAACAAATCCAGCTTCTTGTGTTACATGCATCTGGGAAAGAGCCACACTAAATTTATACTCAGATGTAACAACCAACGAATATCAGCATAAGTATAACTGTATGGATAAAATCTCAGTTTTGGTTGTCATCTGTAGACAGATAGAACTCCCTCCAAAAAAGCTGCGAGAGATTTGTCAATAGAAGGTGTCGATCTCAGGAAACAATAATTAACAAATACATTTATTTTTTCCTTTCACGTAGAATTTGTCGAAAAATAATTCATACAGATAATTCTTGTGCTGCAGTTTGTTTGTAGGGAGGTCAGTCAAACCTTTTGGCATTTGAAATTTAAACAGTGTTCATGGGACCTATAGCAACAGGTCATGGCATGTGTTTTGTGTTTTCAGTTTGAATGTGTGTAATTACTGGAACTAGGTTTCTGGAGCAAAAACTCGTAACTGTATATACTAAATTTCCCATAAAGCTTACAAATACTTCACTGTGTTTGAATAAAATTGTTTCAACATCCATAGCAAATAGGGTACATACTCATTACGGTATTCATAGATAAAGTATATAACAGTTCAAGACAAAACTCAGCTTTTATAACTCAGCTAAGTTATCTACAGGATTCAGTCAGTTCTGGCAAGTGTACATATGTACAACCTATATCCTAGCTAAATATTTGTTGAATTAGTTGGACTCAAATAAATCAGTTATGCTTGTTATCTAAACCACAGTCAGCTATTTCTGCTTTGACCAGAAATAATCCTGATTTCGTTTATATTATTTTGTTGATTCTAAAAGATCAACCAAACATCGTCAGTCTACTCTTGCACATGTCTCCGTGTGTTCTCTGTGTTGTTTGGAGCACCGAGGGACTACTTTGACCTTTCCCTGTTTATGATTACTGCCTGCATTCTGCCAATAAACGGAATCTGTCTGTTTCCAGAGTGAACAATGCTTTATAAATGAAAGAAGAGAGAGGTATTGATATTTGTCCATGGACCATTTGATGGTATATGAGGATGAGCCGTATCATCCAGGGAAAGAAAAACTGAATCCTATCTCTGATGGTATTTATCTGACATGTGGCACGAAAGTCTGTCCTGAAAAAATAAAGGGTAACAGAATGCAATGACCATCTTTCAGCTGATGGTCACCACAGTAATAATAATCCCAGCTGCCTCAGACCATAACATAAATGTTTTGGTTTAGTTGGATTGTTTTGTTTTGTTTTGTTTTGTTTTGTTTTGTTTTAAATCATCTATGCAGGTGTGTTCCACAAAAATGTAAAATAAACAGTCATCCTGGCAGCTGGTGCTTAGAGTGGTAACTTTCGAAACAACAGGCGTTAACCTAGACCTGCTAGACCTGCTGTTCACAAACAGGGAAGGTCTGGTAGGAGATGTGGAGGTTGGGGGCTGCCTTGGACAGAGTGACCATGAAATGATACATTTCTCGATTCATGGTGGAGCTTGGAGGGGGAATAGTAAAACTGCTACCTTGGACTTCCGGAGGGCGGACTTTGAATTGTTCAAGAGACTAGTAGGGGGAGTCCCCTGGCATTCAGTCTTAG
>VZTO01028224.1:172739-188080 GCA_013400615.1 Syrrhaptes paradoxus
CTTCTCGGGAAGGGTAGTCAGGCACTGGAATGCACTGCCCAGGGAGGTGGTGGAGTCACTGACCATGGGGGTGTTCAAGAAACGTCTGGATGTCGTGTTGAGGGATATGATTTAGTTGGGAAGTATCGGATATGGTTGGACTGGATGATCTTCTAGGTCTTTTCCAACCTTATAATTCTGTGATTCTGTGACTCTGTGAACTGGAGCTTGCCATTTAATTGGCAAGAGACTGCAAATGAGAGAATTTGGAGCATTTCTGTCCAGATCTCGTTCTCATAACCAGCCACCCTCAGGGTCAGCATTCCATGAAATGTTATAAATGTTGGTGAGGTACCGTTACTGCTGTTATTCATGCTTGCTGCATCAATTACGAGAACTATACATTTGCAAATAGTAAATATTTTATCCTTGCTACTTACAGCTGAGCAACAATTCTAACGATGGCAAGTTGTCTGTCTTAAACAACAACTCAGCAGTGTAGCACTCATAGCTCTCAAGAATATATTTCACCAAAACTTTTGAATACCTACACACCGACGATTTCAAGGCAGTCCAAAACTTTAGAGTTATGGACCATTCCTCATGCTGTGCAACACATAGTCCCTGTTTTGCTGGCTTTGGACTTGGCTTGGAGACTATAATCTGTTAATTTTGTTACTTTGCTTTGTGGATAAGACCAAGGTAAGAGGCCATTAGTTGTATTACATATACAGCATTTGGAATGGGTCATTACATAGCAATATAAATCAAGGTACTTTGTCTGGACAACTTTCAGTATCCTTATTCTAGATATACTCCAATAAAGTTTTGAACAGAACTTGTCTTTTACAGCTTAAATATTGCAATGGTACAAACAGTAGCATAGCTTGCGTATTAGGTGTGATTAAGTCATAAAACAGAATTACAACACATTTGCCCTGGTTAAAAAATACCCAGTAGTACACATAAATGCTCGAATATTCAGGGGAGGGAGGGACACATGCAACATAAATGGATATAACAGGTTATTCCATCTAAAAGAGGTCAGCTCAGTGGTTCATCAGTGGAATCCTAGAGCAATGCAAACCCTGAAAGGATGCCTGGTGAACAGCACCAGCAAAACTCTGCCTCTGGATCCCTCTAGTTAATCTGAGTCACTGCAAGGTGCCAGCACTTCAGCAATGTACCTGGAGTATTCCATGGGACTCTGCTGATCTTAAATGACTGGCTTTTTTTTCCCATGCACGTGAAAGTTTTGAGTGGATTTCAGCATACTTTTTTTCACAGGGTTGTTTGTTGGTTTTCCTCTTCCTTTTATTACTCAGCATTCAACTCTTCCACCACAAATATTGTATTCTGAGAGTCATTTTTTTTCCCAATTAGATTTTATTTCAAATATTTAATTGCCAACATCTCCAGTCCAACATTTACCTTGTCCACTCGCATGAAGAGCATGCGCTTTTCTTCCAGAATATATAGTTTCTTGGAGTGTAGCTGATTATCTTGGCTTTTCACCTTTCGTTTTATTGATTTTCAAGAACTAAGCCATGTTTCTCATTTGAATTGTCTTTAAAAATGAAAGATCAGGGAACACTATGCAGGAACTATTAGTTGACAGGTGAGCAAGACAAACGGGAAGCAAAAACGGTTTGTATTTATGTGATTCACTTCGCTAGAAAGTAAATTGATTATTCTGAAATAACAAAGATTAAGCTGATTGATGCCTGTTCACAGTAAAGTTTATAATGATAATGACTGAGAACTAAAATAAGGGGTTGGTCTTTCCCTACATTCAATTTTTAACCTCTGTCATATTGGGTATCTTTAGATTGCAATTTGGATTCACAATCTAGGAAACAAATGGCTAGTTCCTAGAGTTACCCAAGCGAAATAAAACACTCTTGTCTCTCCTCCCATGATGGCTCCCTGACCAAATGCCAATGTGCTTGCAATAGGTCAGGTAGCCACCATGACTGCTCCCGTCTCTCATCCTTCCTTCTTCCTCCTCCATGTGTACCCATCGTAAGATCCATAACTACATTTCTGTCATCCATCCTTTTCTTAACCATTTCTGGAGTTCTCTGGAAGCAGAGAAATTCACCTTAAATAACTGTTTTAAAATACATGCTACCAGTTTGAGAAAGTTTAGGGAACATTCAATTGCTTTTTTCCTACCCACTTTAATCTAGGTAATAATTTGTCAGTAACAGAAAACGATTATATTCTTTTCCTTGTGGTAGACCACCAGTTCTGTGCAGCATGTTGGATGAGTGGTCAAAAAAAAAAAAAAGCTGTAAGCAGGGTAAGCATGTAAAATCTGTTTACTCCTTGAAAATTATAATCTCTGCAGGGTACACAGTGTTTTATAAGCTATAAAGCCAAGCAAAATGCTTGAGTCATTTCTCAACATTATCGTGAGACACCAAAGACGACATCAATTTGCTGAGTTTTCTATTTCACTGAATATGAGGAGTCGTATTTTCCTGAGATTGTTTTAAAGTGCATTAGAATAATAACCATGAGGAGGCGGGTGTAAAACTTTTCTTTGCAGTGTTGGAACCATGACCACAACTTCATGTTTGACAAGAGAATTAAAAATTTAAATGTGAAAATTACAGTGATAAAGCAAGTGAAATATTTAATGTTTAAGTTAAACAACTATTGCTTTGCAATGTTTTTTTCATCTGCTGGAAGTTACTTGCTAGTACATCAGCCTACGGAAGAAGCAGCAAAGTCTAACCAAACAAAGTATGTCTGTGCTTCTCAAAACTGAAGCGAGTTAATACCACCGGCCATGCACTCTATGATAAGAAGAAAATAGCTGCTGTTAAAATCTGTATACAGCCTGTGCAACTCTAACACTATTAGTTAGCTCTGAATGTTAGAAAGAAATATATGGTCTAAATAGTTTAACTGCTCGGTCTAGAGGAAAAGCAAAATCTAGTTCTTGAGTTGATTTTTACTAATTTCAGTTATTTTAAAGTCAGCTGCACTGCACTCCCAGATGAGCTGTGATGAAATTTTTGATGGGGCTGATTATAATAGATATTTTGGACTATTTCTTCAAATGAAATTCTCTATTTGAATTACTTATGAGTTCCTGTTTAAGTAAAGAGGGTACTACATTGAATTGCTGTAGTTTAATTATGTCTTCCAATGGAATAAGAGAAACAGTCTTAAGACTTTTGCATTTTCTTGACATGACTATACTCTGAATGAACCTTTCTATGATATTTAGTACCTGTTCCTTTCCCTTTGTAAGAATAAAGAGTGGAGTCTGAAATATTAAATAGAAGGATGGTATTTTTAACAGCAGAGGTCAAATTTTTCAAATGTGATTAGCTGTGAGTTCTCTAAAAGCCCTGATTTTCAGACAGTGCTTAGGAACAATCTTCAGAGAAATTGAAGTTTTAGAGTGTAACACAAAATATGGAGCATGCTCACAACCTTCCTTATCTTTTTTGAAAGTGTCAGTCATGATCTATGTATCTGCAGGAAAACAGCTGAAAGTGTGCTCGTATATGAGTCATATACAGAAAAAATAGTGTGCAAGTACATGAGAGAGTGTAGTTGATGTAGAATGGTTCTCCACTTCCAAGAGCCATCACTTGAATTTTTTAAAACTAGAGGGCACTAAAAACTTAATACAAAAAGCAAGCCTTCATTGGAAACAGAAATAAGTCGTTAATGTTTTCTCTGTGTCTTACTTCTGTAATTGATACCGGTACTAGAGAAATGAGCAGGGTCCTTACCATCTCGATTCATCGCTCTGCATCTTGGTTATATCACCTGTCGTGCTTGTAGCTATTGCCACTACATTACCACCTCCTAGAGCTGTTATGTGGCTCTGTGGTTTTCTGTATTTTAAAGTATTTTCTCCAGAGCTTCTATCTGCAGAGAAAAGCTTGTAAGCAATTTAAATGGAACTGAAGTCTCAAAAGGACAATAAAACGGGATTATAATACAGCAAGTCATGGCTTGCAGTCAGCCTTGTTTTTGTGGGATTTGTCTTTGGGTTTTTGAGTGCTTGGGTTTAGCAAGTGTCCTTTTACTTGCTGCTAGTCACTTTAAGGTGCAAATTCAGAAGTGTATTTCTTATGAGAAGCGTCATGCCAGTTCTCTGTTTAATTCTGCACTTAAATCCTGATCTGTCTCTCTTCTGTTCTTCCTTTCTCTGTACTGGAATCAATGTGGATTTTGCAGTCAACGTGAATGATGGCTCCAAAACACCCTAAAGCTGCTTTTTTATGCCTTATCAGGAGAAGGTTAGCATAAAGGTTAGCACAATACAAGAGTACTGAACTTCCAGAGTAATTTCTTCCATAAAAATATATCTCAGGCAGGCAGCAGAAAGTAATTATTATAGAATTTCTTTGAATGAAAGCTACCCTCTAGTCGTGCAATCACCAATGAAATAAGGGCATGAAAGGACACTGTAGACCTCTGTTAAAGGTGGCTTTATGTGAGAATGTCTTTTCCATTAGGCAGTGTTTTCATATCCAGAAGGACGAAGTGAAAGGTGCCAATCACATAGAAGTAAAGGGCATTTATGATATGAAAATATTAATCTTCAGTAGTGATGAAACAAAGGTTGTAAGCTTTAATTATAAATTTTAAGAGCATGATGGAGAAGCTGGGGTGGGGGCTGGGGGTGGGGAACAAACCACTATATCCATTTCAGTTTGTGGAATTTTAGTGTATTCAGTTACAGAAAAAAATATGCAGCATTTGGTCAATAGTCAAGTGCTATTATGGACTGCTTCTGATTGATACGGGTATTTTCTGCCTGGTGACAGTTCTTAGCACTTCGGTTTTAGAAAGCATCTTTAGAACAGTTGTAAACATGCCCAGAGGCTTATACAATACACAGGAGACTTGTAAATGTGGATATAATAATCATAATCACCACAATAATAAACATTCGTAATACTACATTTCAGAGCTGATGCAAGCAAAATACAGCTTTAGCCACAACTGCAGCACTAAGTCAAAGAGACAATAATCCCACAATGATCAATAAACACCTTTTTCTACAGCACATACTTATTTTTAGCCATCCCAACTCAGGACTCGCTAGTATTTCTGCTGCTTAGGTGCTGACAGACCCATTGAGGAAATTCCATCATTCAGCAGTAGAAAACATCTTAAAATCATATTTCATAGGATCATGAATGATAAATATGCTAACATGAGTATTTCTTCAATAGGAATAGAAAAATATCCTGAAGGAAAACAATATCTGATTTTCTAGCTTTGTTGCGAGGCAGACTTCACCACATCAGGACTATATAATAAAGAGTGACGCACTTGACGAATTTACATTTTAAATACAAGTTCATTTATTTGCAATGATGTACATACATGTGATCATTCACATTTGTAGGGATGTTTGAAATACTGAAGTAGATAAAGGAGTCAGGACCTGCCAGGGGGAATTAGAATATGTCTGTTCTATTTATTTGCTTGCCCACACAGGCAATCCCTTTTTTACATTCTTGTTAGCTTGTCACGATACTGTTTATGTTAAACATGCCTGTGTGCTTGGTTCCTACCTTCTGTAACAAGAAATAACTCTTCTAGATCCATTCACACCCAGTTAAATTTCAAGGGTTTCCCTGGGAGTTTTCTGTAGATTAATATGTGCAATTGTGCCCTATGCAAGGACTCGTGGGAGAAACCTGTTCCTTCAGAGGTATCAGACATCACTTTTCTTTAACTTGTATTCAGAAAGATAACATTGAGGTCAAGAAAGTCTTGCTAGCAAAGAGACAGTGTCAAGGCCAATTGTGGCTGACTGCATGCCAGGTGGTCAGATTTGTCCCCAGGCTGGTGCCGGACTTAGAGAAAACTTTGAGGGATGAGGCAAAAAAACCTGCCTTTATCCTATGAAAGCCATGCTAAAATCTGTTCTGTTTTCCCTTCTGCAAAATCTTTTAGAGATAATTTATGTCAGGGGAGTTACAAGGCTGGTTTGACCTTCCACAGTGTCTTCAGAGATTCTCACTGCACCCTTGCCATAAAGCCTTCTCACTAGGACCTTGTGACTTGAAGACAGAAGATAACTGTGAAGTTTTAGTACTGTGAGGCTGTGCATTTTATGCAACTCTCCTGTCTTTGCTCCTTTCTTATAAATGCAAGATTAAATCCATTTCAGAGAGCTAACTGGGAATTTCCACCTACCATTCTGATGACAAACACTTCTCAAATAAAGACCCCCTTGCTTGCACTGTTGTCTTCTTTATTTTGTACTGGGCCAGTATATAAATTGTGACACCAGCTGGTAAATACAACCTGGCCTTACAAGGGATTACAAGGGTTAAAAAACTGCAGTAACTATGAACAAACGAGAGATAATACAAATTACTGCAGAGGTTACTGCAGATCCTTTCTGAAAAACATTATTTTACTCCACAGAATCTCCCAGTGACATATCCATTGGCACCACCAACTTTTGTAAATCTCTGTACAATAATTTCACTTGACTACGTGATTACTTGCAGTAAATTGCAAGAATCATAGTATGATCGTTTATCCACTAAGCCTTTTAACAAACTTGACTGTTTACTTATTATCCTTTTCAGAATTTGAACAGAAGTAAGCTTAGTAAGGAAATATAATGAAGAAAGATAACACTAAAAATTGTGAACATTTTAAATTAATTAAAACTTGCCAAAGCTTACGTATCTCATTTCATTCAGTACACAGAAATCTACAGGCTACACTTCCATGTTTTCAGACAGAATTTTCCACAGAATCTCTATGAGCAAAACAGATGCTGTATATCGGTCCTAAATCAAACTTGTCACTCTTATTATCTTCCTTCACGTGCAGGAATTCATCCATCTGCTGTCAGCAGCAATTTCAACAATAAACAGGTCATCTGGGCCTTTATTAGCATCTGCAAAATGCAATGGGAATCTTCACACTGATTTCATGGATCAGATTCTTTATTGCTGACTAGTTGTTTCTAATGCTGGAAATAACCAAGGGAGGAGGTATTTATATCATCTGAGGTTCCACCTGTACTGCTAAAGAAAAGAAGATCATGGGGCAACTCCTGTTGCTAAAGCCAAATGGTTCAAACTGATTCACAGCCATACTGCACTATGCTGATCCTCAAAACAAATTGCCATATTCATATATACATAGCACTTAGACTATACTAAGAGGTCTATACATACCACATTGGTAGTATACACCTCTACACATGAGGTGCCCTACTGATCCTAAGACCATATTTCCTATGCTTTCTTAAAACTAAATATCTGAAAAAAAGTGGAGGTTTTTTTGCAGATCATCAGAGTGGTATTTTTATACCATGAAAACTGAGAACAATACGTGCAGATGAATGTTGTATGAACTGTCCATGTTCAACCATTTGGGTTGGTATGGGAACCCTAACTTGTCTGTGGTTGTCTCCAAGTACCTAAATGACTTGGAAAAAGCACACCAAAATATGTATCTTTTGGGAGCAGGAATTGCACAGTATTTTCCTGATGCAAGAATGAAATAGCTGATCAATGCAAAGAAAGAGCGAAAGATTAATTTTTATGCCCTAAGAAAAAAATATGACTAGTTCAGCCTATAATCTGAACAGAAAAGAGAGCTTGCCCATATCTTAAGCAAAGTTGGTCCAGTCCTATAACTTTGGGTTAGATCAGAAGTGAACAGATGGAGAGTCAAGGGCGTGGTTGACTACCCCCTAATGCTAGGAAGTGAACGAAAATTCTAAAATACCTAAGAGAATTTCTAAGACAATATAGAATCATAGAATCATAGAATGGTTTGGGTTGGAAAGGACCTTAAAGATCATTGACTTCTAACCCCCCTGCCATGGGCAGGGACACCTCCCACTAGCCCAGGTTGCTCAAAGCCTCATCCAGCCTGGCCTGGAACCCCTCCAGGGATGGGGCATCCACAGCTTCTCTGGGCAACCTGGGCCACTGTCTCACCGCCCTCACAGTGAAAAACTTCCTCCTAACATTCAATCTAAAAAATCTCCTCTCTTTCATCTTAAACCCATTAGCCCTCATCCTATGAAGCTGCTAATGCTTCTTTTGATGCAGCCCAGGACACAGTTGGCTTTCTGGGCTGCAAGCATGCATTGGCAGGTCATGTTCAGCTTCTCATCTACCAACACCCACAAACTTGCCTAACAGTAGGTACCAGCATCCCAGACTTGCCCCTGTCCAAACAGAAAGCTGGGAGAGGCAGTTCATTCTATCTCACAGTTAGCTACATATTTTTAGGATGTATTTCAGTTTTACTTTATCTAGCCACAAAATAAAATATCCAGTATTCATAATTAAATGTGTTCAGAAATGCAAGAGAGAGACCTAATCTTTAACCCTCTCACCCTTGAAGGGATAGGTTTATAAAGCTATATAAGGGCTTAAAGTGAAGATAACTGTCTAATAATATTTTCAAAATTAACAGCACTGGTTCAGTGTTATTTGTCTTGTGCTCTGAAGGCTTAGTCTTCTCTTGTGAGAACAAAAACCTAGCATTGGTGGTGAGTAAGATCCTTTCACCTCTAGCTTTTCTTCAGAGTTTTTGAAAGCAGAATCTCTGTAAACTGGTATATAAAAAGCTATGCCTTGTACGGGAGAAGCCATTTAAGTTGTTTGGGGATAAGGCACTGACACATGAAAAAACACCTCTTTTTTGAGGCCATTGTGGATGATGCCTACAAGGTTATTTCTTGAGACAAAAAGAAGCGTCTGGCAGGAGCTGCTATAGAGCAATTTTTTATTTTTCTGAGACTGCTGGGAAAACATATGGGAGTTCTTAGGGTAAGGAAAGTGTTCCCAGAGCAGTGCGATGGGAGATTATCAGCACATCCCAGCACATACAAAGGAAGATGGCTTAGCATCTGTTCTGGAGCTCCACAGTGTGCAAGCCAAGAGTCTTGGGTCCTGGTAATCAAGCACGGAGATGAATATTTTGATTGGAGGGCACATATGAATAGTAGTAAAATTGACGGTATTTCCTTCCAGTGCTTTGAATGTGAACAGACTGAAGGATCTACTTATGTTCTCATTAGCTTGAATATTTCACATAGTAGAAATCAGGCAGAAATAAAGTAGAAATTTAAAATAAGAGGAATTCATTTTTTGATATATATGGTTCACTCAAGTAATTTAATCTATCTGTGCCTTGATTCTCCATAAATGTTTTAAAAGCCCAAATACATGATAGTGATCAGGATCTTACATATTCAGATAGAAATACATGCTCACATAAGCAATCTCATTGAAACCAATGAACTTAAAATGATGTAAAAAAATAAATGAACCATATTCCCCTGAATGCAAAGGTATTTTAGACTCCATAGCAAGGCTTTCCTTGTGCAAATTGCTACTGTAATTGTTAAAATAGAAATGTTTTTTTCAAGGAGTGAAAGGAGCAGCAGGTATGAGTGTGAGAGTCTCACTTCTACAGCTACTGTACTACCTCTCCTTTGGAGCCATGCCAACATAATTTGCATGAAAATCCACAGGGTGGCACCAGTGCATGCTAAATTGCCTACAAGGAATACCTGACCTGCGGTATTTACATTGCAGACTCCTGTCGTAGAAAGAGCGGATGCTGTTGGTTCCTGGATGTGTTGTATTTTGGCCATCTGGTGTCATTAGCAGTTGAACAGCACTGTTCAGGTACATAGCAATGAGTCAGCCATATTTTTTATAAGGGCAGCTTCAGTGGATTTTGGAAACTGAACAAGAAATGGTCCATTTTCCTGGGGTTGTTTGATTAATAGGCATTGAAGGGTACTTGCACTTAAATAATCCATTCATGTATTCTCAGTGAGACAAATGCTGGAGTAAAAGGGATGAGACAGAGACCAAGCAAAGACGTTGTCTCATATTCATGGGGCTGTGAACACTCCTAGCAGCATGTACTATATGTTCAAACATTTCTTAAACAGGGATAATCCATCCTAATGCTGAAATGATGAAGATACATTGGGATGATCAGTGAACATAAAGACCTGAGTCTTGGCAGGAACAAGCTGCTGTCAGGAGACACTTGTATGGTTCATATTGCTGCTGCAGACACACACTTCACAGTACACAATTTTGCTTATTTTGTGGCTGATTAATTGCTTCTATTATGATGTTATCACCTGAAAATACTGCTGCTATATAAAGTGCCAGCCTTGTGCAACTGAAGTGCATTGGTGTCCACCAATGGATGTCTGGGTTCAAAGAGTAATTTCACAGCAAATATAATTTACCTGCGTATGGTTATCTTCTAGTCATCTCATCGTTGACAAGAGTCACAATAATGAGAAATTTCAATATCAGGAAAAAAATTTTTTCAAAATGGAAAAAAAATTCAACTTCATTAAACCTACAATTCGAGTTGGAATGCATCAAGCCATGTTTAGCCATCTAAAATTAAGCACGTATTCTTTTATTGGGCAGTCAATGGAGGAACATTAGTACCAGCTGGCAGTAGCATGTCACATTTACTTTAGACATCTCTTGTACTTCTTCTTGCACATAGCACTGGCCAGCATGCCTCATCCACTGACTGTACAGCCTCTCCTTCATGTTCTAATTCAATCCCCATTAATAATGCAGTTATCTTGTATCAGACAGTATTTACTATGCTGCTAGGTCATAAGAGAGATGGTATTTTTTTGCTTTTCCTAATTCTAGAGACACCGGATGTTCTAAATTCAGAAACAAATATTTTTCTCCTTTCTAACTACAATTGCCAAATTACTTGGTAATTTTGCTATAGATCATAAAGAAAAATGTCCATACATGAAATCTTTCAATCATGAGAATTTACCTTTGTGCTAAGGAAAGTGCTTTCTTTCACAGTGGAGCATCTATGACTGTATGAACTCCATGAAAGAACGTCTCATTTTTTACGGTGGAATTTGAGTACCAGATGTTTATGCCCAGAAGAATATTGTCAAGTCACCTTTCTGATTCGGTCAATCCCTTCCTTTTAGAGATGATAATTAGACCTGATTTTCAGCAATATTAGGTAGCCAGAACTCTAATTTACTGTAGCAAGAGTGACAGAAGTTCCATGACAAGCCTTAGATATCTCGTGACGCACATCCAATACTAGAGAACTAAAAGCAATGGATGTTAATTAAAATATACATCTTAATTCAATATATATTTCACTAAAGTTGAGATTTTTCACACTGATAATGTGTAATAAGTGTCTCTGAATAAATATATATTTCCATTTAGAAATTCTGTTTAGGGTTATTTAAAGCCTATGTAATTCCTGTGTGTAGGAGTCATTGTGCACCAAAAGTTATGTTACTCGTCTCTTAGATCAATGACAATTAGGAAGCGATGAACATTGCAAGTGCCTTGCTGAAGAGCATTCTCTAGCTAAAACTAGTCTTCTCCTGCTTTTTCTCTAGATAGAACCAGTCCTCTGCAGCTTTTCTGTGGAGGTTAGAAAATGCCTGAGTGAGTAAATAAAAACACTTAGTCATAAAACCTACCAAACCTAGGAAACTTGAATTCAAAATAAATCATAGGAAAAGGATGGCTGGGTAGGCAAAAGTAATGCAGCACCTATTTCACAGAAGAGACTGGCAGTACTCCAACTAGATTTAAATTGCTACTGGCCTCTCTCAGGGTAGAAAAAAGACAAGATTTTACTGAAGCAATGTTTGCACTATACATTTCAGTTAATTACTAGCCATCCAAAAGACTAAAAATACAGCAGTTATGAAACTCCTCTTAATCCCTTGGAACTATGCTGAACAATGCAGTGCTGACTCCCTTGCTTGATTACTTGAAGGCAAATATTAAATTCCAGCAAAGAAGCAATTACTAAATCCATGTTTGTAATTAATTCCCTACTGATTAGTTCTGGCATGCAGGTGGGCAGACTGGGTCTAAAAAGGAAGCTAAAATAAAAGAGAGGAAAAAATGTCTCTGGATAGTTAAAATGACATTCATTTCTGTGATGAGCAAAAAACAGTGCTATAAAATGAACACTGATTATTTTTTGAGATGGCAAGATTTGGAAGTGTGCCCTTCTCCCATCCTAAACATTTCAGAGAGACATCTTGCACTACTTTCAATGCTTTCTTTATAAACACCATAGTGTATATCAGATCCTAGTCTGGTAAAAATCATGACATATCTATCAAAGATTACTGTTTTCTTCAGATTACAGCAGCCATAGATGTGATTTTTGTTTACTGACAGATTCATTGTAAGTAATCATTCAAAAGTATGTTCTGTTATTCACCATGGTTGCTCACCATTTAAGTCATCTAGTTGCACAGCTTGTGTTTTTAAGTGACCGACAAAACAGCTGTATGTGCTAGCACTGGAAGTGAACAGCTGTAAATGTTCTCTGTGTTAGCATAAATTACCTGGTGACTATCCACGAATGCATCTGCAGAACTAAGATTGATGCAGTTATATTTTAGTAGCTCCCACTAATCAACTAAAAAAAATACAAACAGCTCCGAAATTAGACTCTGTATATCGTAGCACCTCAGTGAGAAATATACTATGAGCTCCAGTTTTTCATTCAGAGGGACTGAAAAGATACATTTTAATTTCCTCTAACATTCATTCTTCTTGCTTCTTCCTCTGAAAGCTTCTTACTCATTAAGCCACTTTGTGATGTTCACATAAGAATAAACTGCCCCTGAGGTAGGGACAAAGAGTCAGTATGGGTATGTGGATTTTCCTCTCCTGTTTGCTTTCATCTGGCAGCTCCAAAGACATCCAGCAGCCAGGTACGCTTGCTTTCTCTCCTCATTGGCCCCTGTGTCTCAACATCACCCCAATTTGACTTTGGATCTGTGGTGTTCAAAAGAAAAGAAATAGAACAGCAGCACAGAGAGAATCAGAAACAAAATCACTGATCAGCCATCCTGTTAAAACAAAGGTACTCCTCCATTAGGAATTAAACCATCAAACGTGCGTGACAACAAGGTGCAAGGCCTGATCCAAACACAGAAAAGGTACAGAAATTTTTTGAGTTACCGATGTGCAAGAGAGGAGAAAGGAACTCTGAGACTGGTCTGGAAAAACTGTGCTACTGAAGGGAGGAGATAGCACAAAAGGTCTGCAGACCCGTTTCCAGTGGTTATTGTCTGTGTCACCATCACGCCTGTCATTCTAATCTTGAGCAAGTTGGGACTCTCTTGAAAACTTAACTGATGATAGAGAGTGGCATCTTCATCTTGATGCTGAAGAGAGTGCAGCTCTTAGGTGGGAAAAAACTGATAGATATCAATGTTCAAGGCAATGGAGAAAAATAAACTAGGGGGGAAATTACAAAAGGAGGCAACGTTTTGCCAAAAGGACTAGAGAAGAATAACTCACAGCATCGGCACTGTGAACGAGGATTAACAGAATAAGACTATTTATCAGCCCATTTGTCAATGAGCCCATGCTTTTGCACAGTGTAATACCCATGCCAGTTCTGGAAGTTATCTTTCCTACCCGGACTTCTTGCTAAACACATCTTTCATGATACCATCATGAAAGTGAGTCAATGTTAATTTTTAGAAAATATTAGTGACGGCAATTTACAGGATTACTTCTTTGTCCTCTCTTCTCAGTATCTGCCTTTTAGACTCTAAGCTCTTAGGAGTGTTTCTTTTATTTTAAACAATGTAAAAGTCAAATATTGTCATATATGTTCTCATTTAAATAATATTTAATAATCAGTTCCTTCTTCCAGAAACACAAAAAAAATTTGCAGTTAACCTCTCACTTGCAATTATTTTTCTTGTAGATACTGCTTCTCTATGACCAGCTCTAAAAAAGCACCTTTTCCTCCATCAGTAGGCAAATAAAGTTATGTGAAAAGGTAGCATTAGAAATGCATTGAGCATAATTTAGCTATTTGCAAAAAGCAAGAGCAAAAACACCTTAGTAGTCAGTCTGTCACAGCTTGCCATGCATTGTCCGTGTGCTGCACCTAAAACTACTAATTGAAGTTGATCTGAGACAGTAATAAAATAGCTTCTGTATATCTTTCCTTCATACTGTGTTTTTATAGAAACAGAAAAATTAAATATGATGGTAAATAGTGCTGTTGGAATCACTGTTTTCCTGTGGGAATTTTCACTTTTTAGATGGTGCTAAACACTTCAATATTCAAGTGGGAAGTCATTAGAATTAAAAAGTCAGGAAGAAATTATTTCTGTGAATACACACATAACCTCATTGAAAGCATTTCTTAACTAGTATTCCATTAGCTGTTTGATGGTAACTAGTAAGCTAAACTAGCTGATCTGGGTGAAATCAAACCTTTGTAAATGGAATGTGCCTGTACACAATCATGACTGTCTCTACAAGAAGGAATCACTGCAACAATGCACAGGAATACATGCTTCATTCTCACTCCTATGTTCTCTCAGTTGGATACTCTTTCCAAGTAATGGAGACTTAAAATAGTGATTATTTTATTACAAACTTATGTGGACACTGTCTGTTCATAAGGGTGATACCTGGGTGGTCTGACAGCACAAAAATAACTAAAATTGATCTTAAAAAATGTGCAAAAATATTTATAAGAAATGTGGGGACTTCTGGGTCTGCTTTGCATTGAGAAATAAAAAAAAGTGATAGCTTTCACAGCCCTACCCTTGAATGTTACACTATCATCACAAATGAAGGAAAAATATTTTTCCTTTATGAGAACATAGCATCATTTTTTTGTTTAAAATTACAGATGCTTTGTTTCCTGACAGCTCTGTGAATCAGAGGGATCTGATGAGAAAAAATGGCTTATTTTTGGTTGTAGTTCCAACCATCAGCTACTTATTTGTCAGGCTCCTAACCTGCTGCAAATTACAGCAAATAAGATGCCGCAAATTATATGTTGAGAAAAACAAAGGTAGAGGCTGCATTAACAGAAAGAGTTGGTGTGTAGCTTGTAAAGGGCCTGCTGGCCTCTATGAACAGTGAAATTGTCCCTGCAGTGGCCACAGTGACCTCTGAGAGGGATTTCTTGACAACGAAGTTGAGAACAACTAGAGTTAAGCTGAGATCTATGCATGTTAATCATAGGTTTTATTCTTTTACTGTTTGTTTTTCAGAAAAAAATCCAGCATTTCACAAGAGCAGGATTCACAGCAGAGAGTGCAAACTGGAGTCATTGTTGTGTATTAACTGGTACATCCCTCTGACCATGTTTTACAGTTTTATACAGCATCTCTCCAGTTACACAGAAACAGACTGCTTTTATGCTTTTCACATCTGCTCAATATCAACTGCAGTTCAGAACAAAAAAGACCCTTGGGTCTTTCCATGAATTCTCCATATTGACCAGAAATTAAACAGTGGGTTAGTGAAACAAAGGGAAGCGGCAGAAGTCCAATAAATAAATGAGAATCACAGAATCACAGA
>VZTO01028226.1:0-51254 GCA_013400615.1 Syrrhaptes paradoxus
GACTCCTCCAGACTTCGCCTCTCTCCAGACTTGGAGCTGTGAAATTATGGAAATACTGTCAGCCTGTTCTTGGTTTTTTTTGAGGGGACTAGCTTCTTTTTTCCTTCAATGATTTAGCATAAAATTATATAGCTGTGCGAATAGTTCTTACTTTTTCAAAACTGCCTTCCTCTTACAGTGCTAATAAAATTATGTTAATTTTAGTTCACTTCAAAGTACTTGACACATATTACAGAACTTCTGTCATGAATATAGTTTTTCCATTAAAATTAAGCATCCCACAGTAAAAACATCCTTTTGTTACACTTACAGGCATGTCAAAACCTATCAAAAAATAATGTTCTTCTTGTCAGCCTGTCCAACCTACCAAAAAATGAAATCTACACATCCCTTTCTGCTGTCAACATTTGCCTCCCACTAAAAGGGATTCTGCAAGCCTACCTTGCACCTTACTTATCTGGCTTTTCTCGTTCTTCTGTTTGCAGCACTGGCCTTACTTCATTAAAGAAACGTGAGCTGCTGTTACAAGGTCAGGCTTGTATCCTCTATCCAGTTGCCTATATTAAAAAATGTAAAGGAAACATAGTGAAGTGACCATACCCTTTACTCAGTACTCATTAGACCACATGTAGAATGCTGGGTCCAGATTTGCACCCCTCTTTCCCAGAACAGGAAAGACAATGACAAAAGTAAAATTAAAGAGTCACAGCAACGTTGGCTACAAGAGATATTCTTAAATTGCTTTTGGGAGAATATGATCATTAAAAGGACTGAGCAATTACAATATTGATTAAATATCTTTTTTATCAAATTGTTAAAAAGAAAGCAAGCCACTGGGTAAGATTTCAGAGACAATTTTGGAAGAACCTTAGTCTTTAAAGTCCAACATGTCTTTGGGGAGTTAGCCTGCACAGGCTGTGATGAAAGTTTGGTGATAGCAGCTGTTGTAGTGCTAGAAGTACAGCATGCAGTTCGCTAAGTAGCTGAACTCAGTACAGTTCTCCCTTTTTACCTCTTACCTTCAGAGCAGCTTAGATGGTATTATGAATATGCCACTGGTTAGATGAAAGGCAAACTTGAAAGCTGCTGATATATTTTTTATTTCATCCTGGTTTTCTTTCATCTCAGAATGAAACTACTCATAAGAGGAAGGAGAGAGCACAAAGATTTACTCAGACCAGAAAAAAAAGAAGTCAAAGCCCACCAAAAATATTGAGTATATTTATTTCTGAACATATCTCTAGGTGTCCTTGAATTTAACATCCTAGAAAACTGTGTTGCTATGATGTGTAAGGAAAAAAAAAAGTAGTTCTTTGTCAACAAAGATTTTTATAGCTTCTGTGTTAAAGTCCATTCAACAAGGCACTTTAAGACATGCTGAAGTGCTCTCCTGGATTAATCTGAAGAGAAAACATCAATGCTGTGCTGCATATTGTATGGTGCAGAACAGATAAGTAGGGGTGAAAGATGAATTGACCAATGAAGTCACAGTAAGTCCCCCAGTGAGATATTCATTACCTACCCCTGACTCTGAAAGCTGATTGTATTCTTGAGAGGGTGGCTCTGCCTAGCTGGAGCAACTAGTGAAAAGGAAGTTTTTCTGTCTCTTCAAAGTTTCTGGAAAGGAGGAAATACTTTCTTTTTTCTCTCTTCAGTCCTAGAACTTATTAGCAATAAAAATGTATGCTATTCTGTCCCCAGGGCAAGAGACAGAGAGAGAGGAACAGCAGGCTTTCCCCTCCCCCCCGCTCTTCCTTAGCCTTTTCAGGGTTTTTCTTTACTGTGAGAAAAGCTACAGAATAAGATTGACATCTGGAAGTACACAGTATTGAAAACTAAGAAAAGATGCCACTTACTGAAGTTAAGGAATGGTATAAAATTTTGCTTGGAGTTCAGGCTTCTCACTGACCTCTCTTGATTTTCCAGTTAGCAATGCCTCTAATGAGCTAATAACCTCTGCTCACACAGTTATCAAAGTATCCAAAAGGAGTCTACAAACCTTCAAAATAGTAGTTTCCGTTTTTTATGTCATTTCAGATCTTGAGCTCAGAAAGTTGACTGTATCTGCAGTCCTGCAGAGGGACAGGAAAACTCTTATTGACTGGGGAAGAGATGATGAAAACCCAAGTAAATGCGAGGAATTGCTGAGAGGTGGAAGAGATTTAGAGTGTCTTGGAATACACCCTTTGTTTCCTAATCTGCTTCTGTCAGCAAACGGAAAAGATTGTCTCTGCTATACAGACAGGAAAATACCCTGTGCGTGACACACACATACATAAAATGAATAGTTACATATAAAATAAATATTTTTTTTATAACTGGTGAAAACACACAAAAAAAGGAAACCAAAGATTCAGTGCCAGTATATATGATCATATAAATATATATATGCCTCTCTTCAATTACATTAACTCTTAAACATTCATTGTTTCATCACAAAATAGTTAATTTACAGAAAAGTTGCATCCAGGTGCTCATTAACACTATATAGCCAATATGCACATTACATTTGTTTCTGGCAAATGCCAAGTTTAATGGTGTTCAAAGATCCACTAAATGTTACCAGGATCTCATAATGCATCCAAAAGATCACACTGGATCATCCTATCACAATGGAAGATTACCTTATTTCAGACTGAGAGCAAAAATTACAAATAACACCTTTTGAATAAATTCATATTTTAATTGAAGGACCAAACCAGTGTTATCTAACAGCAGAAAGGTATGTAAGCGTTTACCCACAAACCCATGGGAGGGCATATGTTTGCTCTCAGCCTCCACTGTCTGTACGAACAGATCCTTGCTCCAGTGGATCAGTAATGTACACTAAAAGGTAACCAACCTTCCTGTGCTGCCTCTTCAGGATAAATTGTCAGCAAAATCTAAAAATACACAGCTTATGCAGCAACATAAATTCACACATGTATAAATATGCAGTGAAAACTGAAGAAGCTGAAGTGGAGAAAATGAGTAAAATTCAAGGTATTTTAATAATCTGAGGAGTTTTATTGTATAAAGTCTCCTGTCGATTTTTCTGCAGATTTTTCAATGAATTTGACAGAACATACTCATGCGCACACTCATAAGGTTTTCCTCATCCATACTACTCTTCAAGCCACATCCAAGTACTAACTGCTAAAATACTGATCTACCGAAATGACGGAACACAAACAAGGTGCCAATGCTTAGGCCAGTGCATCGTTCCTGTTCAGTTTAATGAAATGGCCATAACGTAAGGATATAGAAACTAGCCTAGTAATCTCCCCAGAAGAATTAACAAGTACTAGTTGTAACAGATAGGTTTAGCAACTACATACTATTTTTAGTTAAGTGACCCCAAGTGTTTTTGGCTACTATTTACCTATGAAGGAAAGCACACACAGCTAGGGCTTTTCTTATGATCGAATATAAACCAAGTATCTACAAACTATCCAACAAAAAGCAGGAAGAAAAGAAAACTTCATGCAAAAGAACCTGCATTCATAGGAAAGAAAACACATTAGCACCAGGTAATGTGATTTCATTACACCTAGTATTTGACACAAGGAATTAAAACTCATCCTACAGTGGTATTACAGCCTGACATTGCAGCAAACAAGAGGCATGTTTTTCATACGCTTGTCACTTTGCCTTAAGAGTACTTGTTTTCATTGTAGAGGCCACAGAAATAAATTAAAACCTACTGATGTCAAGGAGACTTGTTTCACTTCCTGCAAATGTCCTTCAATTCCTCCAACTATGTTTCTAGGAATCAATTTTAAAACATGAAGAAGACCTGTTTGAACCTGTCTGCAACCCACTTCATCACTGCTACATATGAAAGCCTGTTACCTTGTCAAGGGGAAGAAAGGGGCCTAGGATAATGTTTTCAAATAATATGAGTACAGTGTACGCTCCAGGCATATATCCAAAAATCAATGATGGGAAGCTTCCCTTTTTTTCCATTAGATTTTTTGCTTCTTATTCAATAAAAAGAAAACCCACAAAACCTTTGAGAGTTAAGATCCATGTCAGCAGCTGTACTAATCAGACAGTATGGATTCACATGCCAAGAAGACAAGTACCACAGACAAGCTCACTAACAAAGACCAGTTAGATGAAACTGAATCCAGAGCAAGCAGGAGTGCTGACAGGAAACTCTGTGAGGAACCTGAGAAGCTCCCAATGGCAGTGAAACCTGCTCATAATGAATCTACATGGCTGCTTAATTTGTTGTAGCCTGGAAGTATCCTTGCTGAGCCCTTACACAACTGGATATCCATAAACGATACCTTGGTGTTATACTCCTAACTCCAGCTGGCTGGAAGACCCCATGCTGGCACATGATGGCCAGGTATCATTTTTCACCCTGTCAAAAACTCACAGATGCATTTCTTGTTCTCAACTCCACTTTGAAGTACTGCAGCTGTAACAGTAACATATTATAAACCCAAATATATTCTCAGCTCCCATATACGGCTTTTCATAGTTCCAAGTCAAGTTCAAAGCAATGGCACTCATTTTCAGGGCACTTCCTAGCATTTCCAGACCTTATGAGAAATGAGTTCACTCCTCAGGCACAGAGCACTGCATTATCAGTGTGAAAAAGACTGGGTTCAGCTCTGTGGGAAATAACAGTTCTTTCAGGAGCCAGTCCTTCCAGAAGACGAAAGTCCGTTGTGACTCTTTTACAAATAACTGATCTCATGCATTGTTTTTACCTTCTTGTCACTACCACAAATATATGGTAAATAGAGCTTAATTAATGAATTTCATCTTGCTATAGATTTGCAAACAAGATCTTTCATGACCTTTCCTTGCACATGATATCTTTGTTTCCTGTGTCCTTTTCATCTCACCTTCCTCCTAGACGTCTCATCTGCTTAGGAGACAGCAGACATTTTGTCTGACTCAGAGGTTAGTTTAAGCATCCGTTCTCTACTTTTCAAAATGGATGTAGGGTTGAGCTACCATATTTTCCCTAAACATGGCCACTATTTGTAATATTTCCTCTACACAGTGACCAGTCTTCCTTCTTAAAAACATGTAGGAACTTCATATGCATTGATTTTTATCCTTAAATCAAATATGGCTGAAATTAGTCACCATGTTCAAAGATTACTTGGGAAAAGAAGACTGTCAGACAATAGACCACTTAATTGTGCAAAATACTGTATTTCCTTGGAATTTTTTCCTTGAAATTCCCATAAAAGATGTTTCAATACTTCTGTTTTCCCTAGGGCTTGAGAACAAGAAATAATTGAAAAATACCAAGGCACAGGCTACATGAGTGGGAGGGAATGCAATAAAATTATATTTGATGCAGGAGCCCAGAGGCTGCCACTACGCAGGGTCTTCATTACCATTCTCCTTACTAGCACTATCTACAATTACACTGCTTAGTGAGTAATGCACAGCAGCCAGGTACTGCACTATGAACCCAGTATGAATACTTGTGCAGAACCGGATAAAGAACTAGAAGAAATTAAGTAAACAGAGACATTACATTTCAATTAAAAAGCAGAAGTACCTTTCAGTTTGTTTTTTTTCACCAGTTAGAATGCTGTTTTATTCTGTTATCCAGAAGCTAGCCATACAAATCTGGCATATGCCCTGCTTCTCTTTAGCAGCAATTCTTTCCTACAGTAAAGGCAGCTGGCAGCCAAGCCTTTGATTGTAAATGTGAAAAAGAACAACTGCCATACTTAGAATTCTCAAGCTAACAAAAACACTCACTATATTTCTGTCTATCTGGTAACATTTTTTTTTCCTGTCTCTTCCACTTCATATGTCACCTTCATGAATGGCCTCACTATTACTGTTATTTAACAGGTACACAAAGAAGTCGTTCTGCTGAGATTTCTTTTTCCCCAGCACACTGGTGAAACAGTAGTGAGCTCTCTATGGCTGGCCAGCTTTGAGAACTGTGCTGCTTCGCAACAAACAGCCTAATTAACCATACCCAGATGAAATGGCTTATGCTGCTGCAGCTTACGAATCATAAAATATTTAACAAACAGGGAAAAATGCAATTCACAATGAAAATGTTAAAGGAAATTGCTCAGTTTGCCTGCATTTTATGTCTCAGACTAACAAGCCTTTCATCTGGTTACACGTCTGTCACTGACGATCTCAGTAGCTGGTAAAAAGAAATATCTGCCAATCTGTTCCTCTTCCTAAGGGCGTACAGGGCAGAGAAAGAACTTGAGCAAACCCACATTGACTCAGGCATGCTGAAGAGTTTGTCAGCTGCCTCGATTAGCACTGGAACCAGCCTCCCAAGTTCAGAAAATGCCATGGGCTCATTCTCGAAGAAGAAGAAAATTTCCAGGAGCACACCATGTTGCAAGACAATCTGTTCCATTGCAAAACAGATCTGTACCAGCTCAGCCCAACACAAGAACTGCAATTTGATGCTGAGCTAATCAGGAAGTCAATATTTTTGTGGAAGTGTTTCTTTTCTCAATAAACTATAACCATTTTATACAAAAAATACTGCAGCAGGACTTGGTATGTACATTGCTGGGGTTTTTTACTGCTGATAAAAATCACACAGCTTTCCCTTTGTTACAGGATGGATGTTACCAATAGCAACAGCTGGAAACACCCAGATTCATCATTTCAGTTTTATGGAGTAATGAAAACAGAAGACAGATTTTTTTTTTTTTTCAGTTAGAAAATACCCAGCAATCTTAGTATGGAAGAGGTAGAATTGTTCATAATCACTGGGAGCACGTCAGTTCTTGCAGACACAGAGCTTCATGGCTGTCCAGCTGGATGACTAAGAATATCAACATCAATTTTAGAAGTACTTGTTTAGAAGGAAGTTCTGAGAAAGAAACACTGGTCTTTTAATGTACCTACAAAAACAGAAAGGGCAAGCAATCTCAAAAGAAAAATAAATAACTAGGGTTTGTTGTTTTGTTTTTTTTGTTTTTTTTTTNTTTAAAAAAAAGAGAGGGACAGGATAGACAACACACACAAAGTAATATTGGAACTCGGATTTTTTTTCCTCCTTTCTCAGAAACATCCAATGGTTTAAAGTCCTTCCCTGCCTGAAAAGACTTTCTTAAATTCTAGAAAGTAAAATGAAGCATTCTGAGAGCTTGCAAAGTATTGCACAAGAGACAGCATTAGACACCCTGTAGATATAGCTTGGTTTTCATTATAAAATGTTTCTGGAAAAGGAGCAATCCAGGATGAAGCTGGAAGGTAGAGGCAAGGAATCAGGGAACCTAGAAAGAAAGGTGTCAGGAGATTACCAAGAGACACTCAAGGAAATACGAAGCACAAAAACAAAAGAAATGACAGGATCAATCAAGGGAAAAAAAAAAGAGAGGAAAGGTAAAAGTTCATGTCATTTGTTGTTAATCTTCTGTTTGAAGAAGACTGCAAATTATCAGGCAAGACATGAAAAATCAAGGGAACAAACCTGAAAACAGTGCCTGAGGTGGATAACAAGTACAGATATCAAAGAGAGGAGAAACAGAATTGCTTCTGAATGGGAGCTGAAAGAGAAATGGGCAATTGTAGACCCTCTCACTGATTAAGCACACCTTGAACTCAATGTTAAATGTTCATTTATGCTATTTAGATATATATATTTAGGTATATAAATACATATGTTTATGTACATATGAAATGTGAAACTACACATTACCTTGTGTGCAAACCCTGCTCCTCAGTCAATATTTTTAGGTTCAGATAGTGCCTTTCTGTCTAAATATGCCACTATGGAGAAAAAAGACAAGGCTGGTGATTCTCAGGCACCAAAGTGGAAATTATGCCAAAACTCTGAGCCTGACAATTCTTCCTGCCTTCTGGAAGGGCAGGGACAAGTAGGACAATCCTGTCCAGGAATGTATACTCATGTTCAGCACTTAATGGGAAAAGGCGTGCCAGGGACACTCAGGGTCACTGAAGAGCCTACCTTCTTCCACTTGAGCACAAACTACTAAAAAAAGGCAGAGTGGGTGATAGTTTATAAGTTAACCGGTGGTACCTTCAAATCACAAAATCCCTCACTGTCAGGGAGTGTGAACTGGAACTTGACCAACTATACCACCCAACGGCCAGATGGACCTGGCAGGACTTCGACTGCCAGCCAATCTTGGGGCACAGCGCACACTATTAAAGGCCAGGGACCATTTACAATAAGAAGTCTGCATTCATGCTCTGTTTTGGAGGGCAGGAGATATTCACAAGCATGGATGCAGCAATTTTCATGCCAGTTATTTTGAGTACCAAGGAATGGTCCCAGGCATACTTAAAATACTTACGTAGACATAGCTTACGTTTGCATGGATCAGGGCCTGGTGCATTGAGAATTACAGCTTAGTGATTCTGATGGTCGTTTCAGGTTTTCTGAGATTACCTATAATGGGGGGGGGGGGTTCACTATGGCCATGTCACTTCCTTAAGAGCCTCTTTTATAGGGGCTTTATATATGAAGGGTTAAAAACAAAAAGTAAAACCTGAAAGATAATTTGTATGTCTTATCCATTATTTCTGATAGTCTTTGTAGATTCTCAAAATATCTAATAACTAGTATCTCAGGGATAAGGGGGGAAAAAAAAGGGTGTGAGGGGGGAAAGCAGCAAGCTTTGGAGAAGAAACCCTGCAGTCCCCAACCTGGTCAGCACTACTGCAAAGAACCAATACCTGATAATGGAACCTGCAGCAGATCAGTTCCTGCAAGGAACCTGCAAAGGGTGAAACTAAACAATAACAATCCATTATACCAGATTCTGTCTTCATAGAAATTGAGTTTAAGTGTAGGCTACACGTTAAATGCCACTGCGGTATTTGCTAGGGTACCCCAGAAAGCCCAAGGCATCCAAGTCAAGCAAGGTCAAGCAAATAAATTCAACTGTCTCAGCAATTCAGATAATATCAGCGTCCTACTTTAAAATACTTCTACAACTGAAATTACAGAGACATAAAAGGAATTTTCCATAGAATTTATTAATTTCAGCTTGCGGGGGTGGGGGGGGGGAAGTCATGTTACATTTGAGTCTATGCACCTGTCTACCAGTAGTTTAGAACAGAGCAGGAAAAAACACCATTCTGTAATCAATCCAAAAAATATCAACAACTTGCTATTAGAAAATGCTCTTGGAATGGCATATTGGCAGGCAAAAATTCAGATTTTGGATCATAACATATAAATAAAGTGAACTGGAATAACAACAGGCTTGGTATTCTTTCTGCATTCTTGTCTAGCTTTTCTGCCTAGAAATTGATGCTGCTAACATGAGCACTCCCGTGACTCAGCCTTCACTAATCAAAAGATTCATGGTGCTCTATTTCAGAAGATGTGTTCTGCTACAGCAAACATCTTTACCAACTAAAACCACAGCACACAAATTAAAGTCTAGGCTATTGCTGTAATATGAAGACAGATTCCAATATGTGCAAACAAAAATGGTGTAATTATTTATGTAGTTAACTGAAAATCTTGGAATAATGTAACTATTCATAAGTGGTTGTCTGGGTATGTGCCAAGAGGAAATGGAAAATGTGCAGATTTACCTTTGTGATCTATACTGTATTTTGGGTATTGTCTGTTGTCCTCTATTAGTCTTCTCTTACTCATGCCATATGGAAAACATTTCATAAAGACAAATTCTACAAGTTTGAAAATCAATGTTTCAGAAGAAACTATGCTGTCTTTAACAAAGGAGAAGCATCTGAGAAAGCCATGTGTACGAGTCCATGGAAATGCCTAGCTGACAATGAAACCATAAGCAGTGCAGAATGGGGTAAACGTAAGACATCATGAAACTGGAGTGGAATCTTTTACTTGTGTTGACAGCAGCTCTAACAACTATATGCCATGGGACCAAGCATAAAATGTGCTGTGAAACCCATACATCAAAGATAAATATAAAAACACATTAGTGCTAACAGATACATTCTAAAACTGTCGTTTTTAAGCAAAAACTGAATTTGGCCCTGGACTTTAAAGACATTTAAGTGCTTAATACATACTGAAATTAAAAGGAGTCAGGTGACTAAATATCTTTTGAAGCCTTGTCCTTAATGCTTATGAATAAGGCCAGAACTGAATCGTGAAGTTCTCTACAGACAAGTCTAGCACTAGATCTAACACTATGAGGCTTGCATAAGGTTCCCACAATTGTGCCAACACAATCTCATTTGTAGGATGAAGAGGCTCTTTTGAGATTCAGATTCCACTGAATATGCTCAGATCAAGACATATGCCATTAGGAAAACAGCAGGAATTAGACAAGAAAAATGCATGCCTTGTTTTCAGTGACCATGAAATAATCCACACCCTGTTTTTCCTTCTGTTTTTCCAGTTAGCAAAATCCCAACCAAACAGCCCAACCAATACAGTGGCATTTGAGCAATGAACATACACCTACTACACTCTTCAATACTGTTGTTTAAAGAAAGGAAAACTAGTCCTAATCTTGTTTATATTGTTATCACTTTAAGAAATTGTTGAAGTAACAAATCTTCCATATATAGTAACAATATTTTTTCTTCTACTTTTGATCTCTACACACAAATGACAACTGAGTTTACACTGAAATCCTTAATTTTTATAAATTAAGGTTTTTTTTGTACTTAAAGAAGTAGGGAACCTGTGTGGGAGTTTATATTGAATTCTTCATTTTTATCATTTACAATTATTTTTTGTACTTACAAAAGAAGGAAACCTGTGTGGTTATCTGCTTACTTCCTGACAACCGAAGTATAAACCCACGTCTGTATTCTAAAGGCACTTATCAGGTTGGAGCAGAAGTCTCTCTACAAAGGTCAGAACCAGATCTTTTTTGTTCCTTTCACTGGGACAAATGCACAAAATGTTTTCCAAGTCAGAACCTTTTTTATGTTGGTGCTGAAGAGGAAAGGCGACACTTTCAAAACCATGGTATTATTTATGAGCCTAGTTCCTACCCTCCAAATTCAAGAAGGCACTTAATACTAACCTTAAACTCAACTGATTGCATATTGACTTCTAGGAGCCAGATTTTTGAAGGAATTCAAGTACCCAATAGGGTGAGCACCCAGTTCAACTCCATTAATTCTGGACTTAAACTAAATATTTACAGAGTATAATAAACCTCTGAAGGAAGTTTAACTATTCTGGATAGTGTAATTTTCATAGGACAATATTAAAGTAAAACTGTTCAATAATCATATTCTTAAGACTACAAGCTTGGGTACAGGCACAAATCTGGTCACCATTACAGTGAGAAAAGAAAAAAAAAAAACAGACTGAACCTGTTCCTGTTAACTCCTAGTAGAGTTATTTAATAAGATGTATTCAGAGAAGAAAAACAAAGATGTTGATGGAGGAATGGGAATTCGCAGTTACAGCAAAACCAGTCTCTTTTGCATGGTGGAGGAAATCTCAGCTTGGCACCTGCCTACAGAGAGTCGTGCTGCAGTGTTCTGCGGGCGCTGAAGTGGAGGCGACACTTCAGCAAGCATTTGCAGAAGGATGAGGTAATGGCATCGTAACTTTCAAAGGAATTTCATCCTCCATAGGAAGGACTACATGAAAAGTACAAACATTACACAGGCAAATGAAAAGACAATCAGACTGATGATGAGGAATTGTTTTAATATTTCTTCTTAAAAGATAATTTTCCTCAGGCATTGACACGAACCTGGACCTTACTCAAACATAAGGATCAAGAACTAAATTCTACACTGCAGGGCATATCCTTTAAAAAGAGTCTATTATGTAACACTCTTAGTATTTAAATACTAAATACTAAATAGTCATAAACAGTAATACAAACTAATATAAAAAAGTAACACAACCATTCCCTTCATCATCTTCGTGGCTCTGCGCTGGACTCCCTCCAGCAGTTCCCTGTCCCTCTTGAACTGAGGGGCCCAGAACTGGACACAATAAGTCACTGGTTTTATTTATAGTTCACTCACATTTTATAATGATTTACTCTTTTTCCCCACTAGCAGAGAAGTATCTTCCACACACCTAATAAAGGCAAGCAGAAATGAAGTTACTCTTTTTCTTTCATTTTTTTTTCCCCTCCAAATCTCCATTGTTCTGTGTGAAAAGTTACTAGTATAGGTACAACTCTACATTCTTAATGATGATTCTAGTTCTCAAACTATTTTATAGAACATAAGGTATTGTGGGCACAGTATCAGTGACATTCTGAAGTGAATTACATCATTCCTTATGTTACTGGGACATGCTTTCTACTGCGACTGTTTAAAATTCTTTCTGTATGCAAAAGCTCATCAAGTACAATGGAATTTTCGTTTCATAAATAAAAGTAAGCATTCTTCAACAAATCATTCAGTCTTCTGAAATACTTCTAATAAGCCATCAAATCTTTGTCCTAGGGTAGCCTTAAATAATGCCAGTAATTTTGTGTAAGGATTGCTGAGCAGTGTAAGTAAATTCAGCTGCTCATTGTGCATGAATTCATACTGAACTGAGGCAGGAAATATGAATACTATGTGTTCAAGTTAAATTAATTTTGAAGTCAAGATTCAACTGGAAAATAAACTAATAGGGGAATGATGACTTTTTTTTGTTTAGAGACCTATTTATTTATAGTAGTTGTGTTGGAATTGTAAAGAAGCAAGCTGAAGGAAGCGTTAGTAAACATTTTAACAGTCCAATCTTGCTATTAGCCAGACAAGATGCATAAATAAATTACAAAAACAATAACATAAATGTTATAACTGTCAAATATAGCCAATGTTATGAATTATTCCGCACTGTGTTGTGTTTGTCATAGTCCAAAATTGACTAAAGTCGTGATTAATGTAGGAAGAAGAAAGAGACCTCACAACAGATGTTAGTCCCTCATTCAGAGTTGTGGAAGATTCTGCAATGACAAGAGGCATAAAATAACCAGAGCATAATGATAAGTCACTTCATAACGAAGCCAAAACAATCATGGCAAAAACTATCTGTCCATCTACACAGAAGTATCTTCTGTACTTTGATTATTTTTTCTTTCTAATTTAAATATGCTTTTTACTTTTTTTTTTCATTCACTGCAGTGGTAGTCAATGAATAAATGGCAGATAATAAAAATTGAAAGACCTGGGGTTACCTTAAGAGCGGTCTTGAACACAGTACATCTTCCAAGCCTTCAAAAGATGAGTCCAATTCTGAGAGGAGTTATTATATCCTTGTTTCACTCTCATTACTCCTACCCTCAGAGTAGCACTGCCAAGCAGTGCACTGGTTTCTTACTGGACAAAGCTTTCTGGTTGCTCTCCGTGGGTCCCAAGTTTCACCATCAGTCTCTAGTTCACACAAGTTAGATTCCAGTTAATCTCTCTCACCACCCACAAAACACACCTGCTGCATCTGAATGGCTCCACAACAATTGCTTAAATCGTGGTAAGGATGATGAGATCTGACTTTCTACTCCACTAAATACCAGATACTCTAAAAGAGATACTTGCATTCTCAGTGATACCTTATTTTCAGTGAAAAGCAGGACATACCTGTGGAAGGCTGACATTCAGCAGCCATCTATATACTGCAATATATACTTCCAGAAGTCCCTAGGCAAAATCAGAATTCTTCCAAATATTCCAAGTGTTACATGCTTTTTGTACAGTCTGCAATTATATTGATACCATACAGATAAATCACTGTATCTAAACATCAGTGTCACCGATGAGAGCAAAGAAGGCTGGAATGCAAACCAATACAAAATGTGAAGTCATTGTACAAAATAAAAGTGAAGAATGACAAGCTTTGCTGCATCGTATGAGGCTCCAAATAATAGATTTGTTGTCTCATCACTGCCTCTATAGCCTTCTGTTATACACCTTTTTAATGTATACTTTTAATTTTAAAAAAACCCACAGTATTTAGAAATGTAGTTGTAGTTGTGGAAGGAGATGCTCATTATCCATGTTACTTATAATTTGGTTCCATGAAAATCAAATAGAGATATTTCAAGAAAAAAAAATACCAGTTTACCTTCACAGAGTCACAGACTATTTGATAGATACTAGAAACTCCACTTCCAGGCAGTGTAATTATCATACTTTTACTAGAACCATGACAACTTATACCTCACACCATGACACAGGTGTAAACAAACCCCAAAACAGCCAAATCCTCAAAGAGTTAAACGACTTTGTATTCCAACATGAGGGTAACAGTGAATTTTAGCAGCAGTTTCTGGCAGAGAAAGTACTTAGACGGTGTCTTAACGACCCACAGAAGACAATTTCTCACAGTGCCTAGGATTTCAGCAGATATATGAAGGTAAATAAATTTATTTCAAACAAGGTATGCATACTACCAGTACCATATGAACCTACCCATTTGTCTTCCTACAAGTCTAAATTATACTGTGGAAAAAAAAAGCTATCTTTTAATATATTTTCTATTTCATAAAATCATGTGATTCTTCAAATAAAAAAAATTAAAACAACACAAAGCACTGACTAACACAGTATAAGCAAAAAGTGTTGAGTAAGCAGGTTAAACCTCACTACATCTGCATGCAAGTATCTAGGAAGTATCTCACGGTATAATCAGCAGAACAGTAACAGACATTAATAAATTACCTGTCCGTGCAATCTACAGCTCTGGTCACATAAATTTCTTTTCTGTTCTCAAGATCAGGCAGAGCAAGTACAATGAACATAATTTAGCTACTATATGTTTTCTCTTTCCCAATGACTGTAGGTCTATGCTTTACTTAAAAGGCATTTACTTATGTTTATTGTGATACGGTTAAAATAAATTGTATTGCTATTTTTATGTACTCCTCAGCTACTAATCTGTCTTGATTGCCTGATGATGAATTCTTTATAGTGTGATGTTATAAATATTTCTTATAAACATTAATATGCCATTTTTCATAATGAATCCATGCATTGTCAAATACATTAATATGTTTTGAAATCTTTTGACTGTCTGGTGCAGCCTAACACTGAAACACAATGTTAGGTTACTAAAAACTACAATAAGCTTATTCCTTGGACAATTATGAATCTGATCATCTCAGGGGTACATATCATTATATAAGTCACAGAAATACAGAAACGTGTCATCTCACTGATTTTAAATCAATTCTTCAGGGTTTATCAGCATATCTTTACATATACTGCTTAAATATACGACCAAAATCACCTTCAGGAGTCTGAGCACATCTTTCACTGATAACAAGAGTTCTGAAGAAACACTCATGCAAAAAAACACAGGACCTTAAAGTAAATCTCAAAGTACAATAGGCAGGATAACTAGTGGGACATTTATTAACAAGGAGAAAAATTATTTGAAGAAGAAAGCAAATTAAATGCAGACACATGCCACAATAAAGATTAAAAGATATCAAAACACAATGATGGGAAATAGGAAAGTCCTAGGACTTTTCGATAAATGAAGGATAATAGACATGACAGCCATATGGTCATTATTAACAAACACCAGCACTCAAACAGGGTTAGAGGAATACTTCTAAAGCCAGTCTTAGACGGAATCGCTTCAATCTGAACTATGGAAATGCACTAAAAGATGGAGAACCTCAGTAATCTAGAAATGCTGACACAATTAACGAATAAAGCACCTGTCACCTCAGGTAGAAGCCATTTTTGGAGACATTTCTTTCCACATTACTTATTACCCAGTTACTGTGGCTCCGCAGGGCACAGTTACAAGTCCGCTTGCTGCAAAAGCCGGGAAGCAGATGAGGTGGCAGAAAGACGTGAGAGGAAGGACAGCAATAACTGAACGGCAGAGACGGGGAGCGGGCTGGCAAGCCTGGAGAAGAGAGCCCTGAAAGGGGAACAGGGTCACAGCACTGGTGCCTTGGAGCAGGTCCCCAGACCATTTCTATCCACTTCTCTTCCAGCTTCAACTGACACGTGCTTTGGACTCTTTTCACACTCCTACTCAAGCTACCCCCACTCTCTTCTGATTTGCACAGGCACCCCCTCGTTTTTCACTTTTCCTGACACTAAAAAGACACATGGGGAGCAAAAGAGAGCGGTGGCCTGTGAAAAGGTCACAAGTACGTACAGCTATGACGGAAGACTTGGAAGTGATTTTTTTGGTTCTAATGAAGGAGTTGTTCTGCTTCCCCTGGCTGATTTACACCTTATGCAATCATAACGATGGTATGTAACAATATATAATAGTTGCTAACAAATCATGAGAGCATAAGTATTTAATTATTAAAATAAATTATAATAGATAATTTATAGAATTACATATCCAGAAAATAAGTACATATTTTCCAGGTTGCTCTACTAATTTTAACTACAGAAAAACAGTAAATTATCTCTGAAATACTACTATTAAGGTAACCTGTGGGCAAATTTGTCCACTCCAATGGTAAACCTCTGAAAAGATCTGCTTTTACATCACAACTAAGTAGCAGTGTAGCCCTGTGGATCAGGAAATTTGTTTTTAATAGGCCTTCAATTTTGTAACAATAACTAGTCATACCAGGCTGCAGGCCTTAACTGCCTTGTCTGGTCTCGACCTGACTTTAGCTTGATTTTAGCTCCATCTGCAAAAATTATTTGAGAAACTTTTTTTGCAACTTGCTCTAAGATCAGGTCACTCTTGTCTAGCTTCTCCTAGCTAAAACAGTAAAATTACTCCAAAGGTCGGGCATCTACTCTGTGCTTTTGAGCTTGTATAAGCTGTGCTGCTTATCACCTAACTTTTTTTAAGCTTAACTTTTCCTCAGCTTTCCACTTGCATGGTTCTCCTTCACCAAAAGAAATACCATAAAGGGAAAAGACTAACAAACCTGAGCAAAAGACAAACAAACCTTACAGATCAACAAAGAAGCAAAAGGTATAATCCATTACCACATACGAGGTTGAAATAGATAAAAATAACCCTGAGCGAACTCAGTGTCAGCGAGGAAACCCTTCACCACCATCGGTATTTCTGAAGAACTGGGATGCTGACAGCTCACTAAACCATCCTGTCCTTGAGCAAGGACTATGGATGACCAGAGAGGTGAGAAATCAGAAGACAGAAGATATTTGAAGCTACTGATTTAATTGTATTACTAATGAACCTCAATAGAAATGGTATTATTTTGATTCTGTTAGTATTGCTACAACTAAAGTAAAAATTAGTGGTTGTTATGTTTTGATTAAGTTGTTAAAGCATTAAGTAAAGCAACAATAAATTCTAACTCTTGGATTCTCCTACACAGTGTGTTCTTTTTTATTACCCCTGGTACAATACATAAATAGGAAAGGATCTCTGTGTTTCCTCCCACAGATCAAGAACAAAATGACAAATGTTAAAACATACCATGGAACACTGCATGGAATAAATAAATAAATTCTAACTAAATAGGTGGGGTTTAGATGTTTAAAAGAGAATGCTACTATTACAACAGTGGATTAACGTGGCAAAATTTAAGGTGAGAAACAAATTATTAACGGCTTTAAGCTACGCACATAACGAGTTTGCTACATGATGGTCAGAAGGAGGGTCAGTATTTATTGCATGGACAGTCCTCCTTCACAACTTTGTAATCCCCAGCAAAATCCCTTCAAGTGTTGTTTCCCTCTTTCACAAGGCACAGAGAGCACACACGCTAGCACTGAGGCCGGCACCACAGCACACTGGAGTCAGAGTACCTCCCAGCCCAGAGAGGATCCACTGAAGCAGGGAGCACCTAGCACTGCGCTTCCTCGGCCACCCCCACGACCGCAGCAATGCGCATGCTGGCAGTCTAGGGCTAACTGTGAAAAGGGATATGTGGGAGATGGGTACAAAGTCACAAGATGATGGCCATTTTCTGTCTTCTAATTTATAACAACTAAATATTCTCAGTTTGTCAGGATCACCTGGATAATGACAAACCTGTGCTGTTCTTGTTCTGCATACTCTTCCCTCTTCCTGTTGTGCTACACTCGTGCAGATGCACACATCCACATCTCCACTGCACCAGCGCCTGTTGAGATTCTCATCAGCTAAAAAGCATGGGAGCTGTCACTGATCAGGAACAGTGTTGGACTGGATTTTCAAGGATGCTGTCAAGTTCATTTTTATATACACCACACTGGAATTTCATCATGTTGCAATTAATTGGAAATTCATTTAAAATTACTTAAAACTTATGGGAGAAAGAGCATATATATCACAAAGTACCAATTTATTTTATGGACATAAAATCCTCCCAAGAGTGTCCCTAATCCACATAATTTTTGACTGATGTTTGCAATAGAACATTTTCATCAGCAGATATTCAAATGAAAATACACGAGCCTGACCATCTTTTTAATGAGTTCACAGAGAGTACAATACATACAGAGAGTACATACCCATTATCCCACAAAAAGCTGGAAAAACTGACTACTAAGCTGACCAGTACACACCCAGGCTTTGCAGAATTAATTTAACTGCCCTCCAAGTTGATTCAGTTTACGGCATGGAAATACAGAAGATACAACTTTCCAAAGAGCCTTATTTTTCTGAAATTCTACATTATTTTCAGTATTTTATGCTGCTGAGATATTTTCATTTAGCCGAAGCTTGCATGGGGCTTGCTGTAACAGAATATATTGCATGTACCATCATTGGACTGGAAATAACATTAGTTTACATATCTCTGATAAATCAACATTCATAAAATATGCACTTCAGAAATATCAACTTGAAACACTAGTGGGTATGAAGATAGAAGTCAACTGTTCCATAAAGAAAGAATGCAGAACTTGGTAGAGATTTGAAAAAATGAACAATAAGATAGTATCTTTGGGTGGTCATTTAGAGGGACAAAGTAACTTCAAGAGCTTAATAAACTGAAGTAATGGCAGCTCCCAAACTTTCTGAAGCAACACACTGCACCAGGGAACTGGCACTCTCACATCCCCGGCTCCTACACTCTGGTTGCCCCTACCACCAAGGTTTCTCCTCCAGGCAGTTCTCATGCTGAATTCCATCCAGTGTTTACCTTGTAAGAGCACAAGTATCCTGGAAGCTTCTTAGCATATCTTTAAAAATCAGGAATGTGCATTTTCAACATACAAAAATACTTCACAAAGAAAAATGACTAAATTATAATGCATCCAGTACTATATGTTCCTGAGGGGCAGAGTCAGTAACAGAGGAAGAAAGGCAATCAAGAAGCAACAGTATTTTTCACTGTGTACAATTAATAAATATAACAAAGTACTCATTGAAATTTAATAAAAGCAAATGGATTTAAGCATAAATGACTAATAGCAATACAGTTATGAAAGGTGAAGTTAATTTTTCTCACAAAAATCTGAAAGCAGTATTTATTTTCCTATATTCTGTGGTTATTATAATTACTACTTTGTACTTAATCAGATGAAGAGTAACAACAGCCATGCAGCACGCTTTGGCTGTGTTAAACACAACTGTCAGGTAGCCTGGTTAAGTGCTTCAGGCTGTGATAACGCTGTTACCAAACCCAGAACAGTGCTCTGCCATTGGCTCTACAGGCATTCACAGCTTTACTAATTACTGTACTATTATGAGTGCAAAACTACCACAAAGCAATGCCCAGAAGTCAACATTTCTTACCCTGTCCACCCTGGAGAAAGCAATAGGCTTCACACTCTGAAAATATTAAAGCTCTCATTAACTGTATAGTAAGTAAAAGTCAAAGATCTACACACCTCAAAACCGAGACAAATACAGGTGTGGAATAAGTCTTCACAGTTGCTGAAGGCTAGATAGGCAAAAGAAAGTGCACACAGTAAAAGCAATTACTGTTCTTCTAGTTCAACATCTCAATAACTACTGCACTCGCCTAGGATGCGGGGATAATGGAACAGGATACACTCGTTAAAATGTAGGCTGCCTTGCTATGTCTAAGCTTTGGGTAACTAGGTCTGGAAGTGAATGTCCTAAAATAGGCATCTAAATCTCTTCTCTAGTCAGTGGAGGGCAGCACACGTGATGGAACAAAGATCGGTGGCCAACACATGTGAGACAATCCTCTTTATTCATGCGCTGCCTAAAGCAGGGCAGAATCTGCTCCACTGAATTTCAGTGCCCACTGCTCCCTGCTGAGCATCCACGGAACTGATGTTAACTACGTGCACCCCCAAAGGATATAATTCTGGGGTATTTTTCTGAGCATCTATGAATAACACTGACAGAAAGCTTTCAGACCTAGCAGGGAAGCGCCCTCTGCTACAGTCAGACAGCACTAGGAAAGGAGGGGAACTGAACTACCATCTGGGACCGAGGAGGTTTTCACACAGACAGCCTCATTCATTGATTAACTTCCTCTTCAGTCTGAAAGGATACACATATATATCTACTAATTCTGGGAAGAGGCTACTTTGGAATGGCAGAAGGTGTTTCTTAATGTCCTCTGCTGAAGTCACTGCACAGGATTATATAATTTCCCTCTGAAGAGTGGCATTCTTTGTGGTCTGGTCAACTGCATAGGCATTGCTTATAGTGATCACACAAAGACCATGGTATGAAATGCACTTCAAGGAAGAGGAAAAATTGTGAATCCTTTCTAAAAAGAAACCAAAACTCTTGAAAACTAGTAGTTTTTTTCTTCAAAAGCTTTTCTAATAAAAAATCCCACCACCACGATGAATGTGTAAGGAAAAACGGAGATCAGTAAAGAGAGTAAGAACTAGAGAGCTTTCTTGGGTAGAGCTCCATAATCACACCACCATAAAGAACTGTCCTCCCTATATTTATTTAATTAGATTCTGTATGTTAGACATCCAGACACCTCACACTCTTGTCATCAAATGTCAAAATCAAAATCAACCTTGTATCTTTTCTTGTAACAGGGAGAGCTGTTGTATTACTAGAACTATACTATTACTAGAAGTATTGTATTACTGAAACTATGTACTGTACACAGGTAATTTTGAAGTTTTAGTAAATGTAGCTCTAATTTACTCATGTCCTCTGGCAATAGTCAATCAGAAATAATACAAAAAACAATACAGACCTAGTCAAAGAACAAACAGACCTAGTAGGCAGTGCTTTTTAAACATCTCTCTTCTAATTGAGAATGTGAAAGTCTGCTAGAGCTAGGGCACAGAATTAAATTTCTATAAAAACTGCAATATTTTCAATAAAGAAAAAAACCAAATATTTTCTTTTCAAATTGTTCTGAGTCACGCTTCACCACAAAAGTTGCTCCAAAAAAATTACTTCTGAATCTACTTTTAGTTTTCTTTGTTTATTTAAGTTTGCAAGGAATGTAAAATGAAAGCTCAATCATATACTATCTGTGCTTGCCTCAAACATAAACATCCCACTGCCTCATTAAAAAAAGGATTTCCTTGTGATTCTGCTGACACAAAAAGCCTTTAGCATAACTGCTCCGTGTTACCTACAGCAAATAAAGCGGTAGAGGCCAAACAACTCACCCAACACATGTAGGAATAACAGTCAAAATCCAGGCTATGGCACACATCAACTGTTGAACTTGAGCATCACCACCTTCTGCATGACAAAAGCAGGATTTAACGACAGATTCCAATACCATAACTGAATTAAAGTCCAGATAAACACTACCCTCAGTCCAATGAGAAAGTTTATCATAGAATATTTTTTCTTATTGCCATGTGACAATTTACAGTTTCTTTCCATACTGTGACTTAACATTGAGAAAAGTCAGAAAAACAGAAAGCAGTCACAATAAAAAAAGACATGTAGTTCTGACACAGGTTGATTTCTCAATCCCCAGCTCTAAATGATTGTCAAAAGACTGCTACCTGTCACTAATTGATATCTCTAATAATTACCTAATATGTTAAACTACATTGCTCTGCTTGTATTATAGGCTTAATGAAAATCAAAAAAATATTTCAAATTAAACCCTCCCTGAGGGATTCATATACTCTTAGCCAGAATGAAAGCAAGTATTTGTGGCTTTTCCAACACTAAGTAATTTCCCAAAATTGCAGCTGGCTGAACTAGAGGTTGATTAAAAGAAACAAGATTACTACATCAACAACAGCAGTTTTTCTGTATTAAAAATATTAAATCTCTTGGGGAAGAAAAAAACTGAGAGCTCACCTCTCCACACTGACGAACTGGGACAACTAGCTTCTACATCAGATAATCAAGAAAGGAATGAACAGACTGCCTAAAGTGGGTATTTTATATGCTTCCATCACAGAAATGACTAATTGCCCAAGATTCCCTGAGATCACAGATCATCTTCAGCCTGTCAGGCACCTTTCTCTTACTAGATTAAGTTTTACAACTCAATTGTCATAACTTAGCAACAAATAGCACCTTTTAGATTCTTTTCAATAACAGACTCACTATTCTAATTCATGAACTTAAGCATGCACACAGCCTCAGCAGACTAAGACCTATACATCAACCTCTTCAACTAATCAGACTAATAAAAATATAAATAATGTAATTTTCCAAAATTACATTCCATAATGAAGAATTACCTCTTAAACATCACCACCAAGAGCATTAAACAGTTTTGAAAGCTAATGGAATCAGAGGCTGCATGAAGGGAATGCTGTAAGCCTTCTGAATGAATGGCAATGGATACACATACTTTTACTGAGATGCACTGTGCAGATGGGCTGCTGATGATGACTGATATAAGTAAAGCTATTGGCATCTGTATCTTTTAAAACATAATGCCTAAAGAGGTACAATACCTGTGACTAAGAACATGCAAAATGAAAGCAAGTTGCCCTAATAACAGAATCATTTAGGTTGGAAAAGACCTCTAAGATCACAAGTCCCACCATAAATGCTGTCAAGTCCACCACTAAACCATGTCCCTAAGAGACACATCTACAGATCTTTTAAATACCTTCCAGGATGGTGACTCCACCAGTGCCCTGGGCAGCCTATTCCTTTTGATGAAGAATTTTTTTCTTAATATTCAATCTGAACTTTCCCTGTCATAATGTACTTCAGTGCGTCTCTTTCCCCTCGCCCTCCATCTGAAATGAAGAAAAAGGCCTGAAACTTCACGTTCGCCATTTTGTTCTACTCTGTTTCTCCTCCTTGTTGAAGACAACAAGACTTGCAAAATCCTACATCTAGATGCAACAGTCCCATAGAAGTATAACAGCCTCATAACATGTTAACAGCATTAACGGTCTGAGAATGCAATTTCTTTCAATGTGAAAGTTTAAAGGGAATTGGGAAGAGGAAGTGTTTGGTAGGTTGACCCTGGCTTGACACCAGGTGCCCACCAAAGCCACTCTATAACTCCCCCTCCTCAGCTAGACAAGGAAGAGAAAATATAACGAAAGGCTTGTGGGTCAAGATAAGGACAGAGAGATCACTCAGCAATTACTGCCAACACACTCAACTTCAGAAAAAAATTAATTTATTACCAATCAATGAAGTAAAATAATGAGAAATAAAACCAAATTTTAAAAACACCTTCCCCCCACACCTCCCTTATTCCAAGGCGCAACTTTACTCCCAGTTTTCTCTACCTCCCCCCACAGGCGGCACAGGGGGATGGGTAATGAGGGTTGAAGTCAGTTTTTGCTGTTCCTTCCTCCTCAGGGGGAGCACTCCTCATACTCTTCCCCTGCTCCAGTGTGGGGTCCCTCCCATGGGAGACAGTCCTCCATGAACTTCTCCAGCACAAGTCCTTCCCATGGGCTACAGTTCCTCACAAACTGCTCCAGCATGGGTCCCCTATATGAAATATGGTCCTTCAGGCACAGACTGCTCCAGTGTGGGTCCCCCACAGGGTCACAAGTCCTGCCAGCAAACCTGCTCCAGCCTGGGCTCCTCTCTCCCTGGGTCCTGTGAGGAGCCTGCTCCAGCGTGGGCTCTCTATGGGGTCACAGCTCCCACCCATCCACCTGCTCCAGTGTGGGGTCCTCCCCAGGCTGCAGGTGTGTCTCTGCTCCCCCGTCACCTCCATGGCTGCAGGGGCACAGCTGCCTCACCATGGGCTGCACCAGGGGCTGCAGGGGAACCTCTGCTCCGGTGCCTGGAGCACCTCCTCCCCTCCTTCTGCACTGGCCTTGGGGTCTGCAGGGTTGTTTCTCTCATGTCTCACTCCTCTCTTTGGGCTGCTGTTTCCACAGCAGTTTTTTTCCCCTCTCTTAAATACATTATCCCAGAGGCGCTCCTGCCATCACTGATGGGCTCAGCCTTGGCCAGTGGTGGATCTGTCTTGGAGCTGGCTGGCACTGGCTCTGTCAGACATGGGGGAACCTTCTAGCAGCTTCTCACAGAAGCCACCCCTGTAGCCCCTGGCTACCAAAACCTTGTGACGCAAATCCAGTACAACATGTCAGAGGAACAAACCCAATGTTTCTATACATTACATGGTTCCATTCATGTTATGCTACCTCTAGATCCAGTAGCGGAGTTAAGGTCCAGTATCGTAAGTATAAAGATAACTGCACTGGCAGTAACAGTACTGCTTCTCTATGCAGGTCACAAGAGAGCAGCAAAGTGAGTAACATCAAGATGCTTCCCTTTACTATTTCAGGAGCAATCTTTTTTTCCCAAACCTACAATTATAATAATAATTACTTTAATTCAACTATTGATTCTTTAGGGTCCATGACCAAACCACTAATAAGTCTCTCAAATCAGTAACTCTTACGAAGCAGAAGACTGATATGCAACTGCTGTCATCTTATGGCTAGCTCAGTTCCTTCCCATTCTTTCCCATAAAACTCTGAAAAATTACATATTTCTTTTAATCAGTCTTTACAATGACGAACATTCACAGGGTCATTTGTTCCAAGCCTGCATTTTGTTTGCACTGAAAACTAAATTGGCTCTCCGGCATTTCCTCTTGGCACTAATAGGATTTAAGAGATTTAAGAAATATAAAGCAGTCTTGTGCAACACATTGGAGTTAAATCTGAGCACTACTTCAGTGTATCAGGGGTATTAAGAAGTCTAAAGAAAAATTATGGCATATTTAGAGGTGTTTGGAAACACTGAATTACATATATTGATACACTTGTTAAGCATGTCAACAACAAGCAATAGGTCTCAGCAGCATGTACAATCTACCTTTTAGAAAACGTGAGTTACTAGAAGCAGATGCTGAGAACCTCTTCCTGAAGAGACAGAGACTGGCTCAATATTTTAGAAAAACTCATTAATGCTTCCCTTTATGAATTAAATACGAATAAACTTCTTCATCCCCAAGAAGTTAATTAATACATGATTATAAAGCAATTTTCACTTCTATCACAACCACTATTAACACTTACCAACTACAACAGCTTTTCACTTACTGGAGCATATTCCATTTGTATTATCTTTCACACTAACAAATTTTAATAATGACATACACTTCTGTAAAGACTAGCCTACGTTCATTACTACGGCCTTTTGATGCCATTTGAAGGTTTACCAAAATAGTCAAAGGTTGAGAAGAATCCCCTGTATTTTGAGATTAAAGCCTGCCCTAAGGTTTTCTGGCCTATTTTTTGACATCAAATGCAAAGACAAAACCAGATTTCCATAGTTTGATCTCACTTAAAATATTAGTTTTGCAATTCTGTCGACTCTTAGGCCCCTAAGAATGGCAGACGAAGTATGGCTATTTTTCACATACCTCTCCTTTCTAGTATTTCTGTGGATTTCAGGGTATATGAAAGTGAGGGTCAAAACCAGCTCCAAATATCAGCACAATCTTATGGAGAGGTCCCTTTGCTGTCCAAACAGAAATGAAATCTAATTTAGACTCCATAACTGTTTTGCCTGCAGAATTTAGAATCTGAATTCAATCTCTATTCTCATTTTTAATTAAAAAATAAATTAGATCCAGCTCTGAATTTCAATAAGGCTTATTCATGGCTACTTTTAAGCTTAATACTGCTTTACATCAAATCAATGCCATAAAGTAAATACTCCTCCACAATATCAAACTACCAAATGAACTGTAATAATTCTGTGCTTCTCCACAATCCTTTTGGTATGTATCTTTTTCTGTTTCACCCTTTAAAACCTCATGGATGCTATAAAGAGGTATCTTCAAATGTTTATTTCCTCTTGTCCTCCCAATAACTCAGATGAGATTAAGACCTAAACTGCTTTGTATACATAAGTATTTTTGTTTTACAGTGACCAACTTCAGAAATTTCCTTTCTAAATTTTAGTGGTAACAGAGCATCATAAAAAAACCTGGCCAAAATGTTAGCAATCATCACATCACTGCTCATGTGTTTGGATACCAGAACACCCAAGTCAACCTTGGTGTCACTTAAAAACTCCTGATGATACACACCCTGTGCGAGACTGGCAGTTTCACAGGTTCCCAGGCAGAGGCTTTCCTCCTGCTCCATGTTCAGCACACTGCTTCCTTGCAGCCTCCTCTCCAAACTTCATGTGATCAAAAACTCCTCTCTTTAAACTCTTCTCTCTCTCATTCCAATCTTGGCATCATAGTTTCCCCACCAGTCCTCCCTCCATGATCTCCAATAAGCACTTCCAAATATTTCTCAAATACACATCATGATGTACATTGTGATGCTACCCTTACTTAAACTGTTAAATTAAGTTAGCATTTTACCCAGACTGATCAATACAAAAGACTAAAGTATAAGAGTTAAACTACCCATTGTCACATTATGTTTTGTGAGAAATTTATGGAGACTTACTGGGTACAATGCATTTTTTTCCCCCTCTGTATGAGAGCCATCACAACTATAACAAGATTTTTTTTTCACAGTATAATTGAATTTGTGTATAATTGAATGTGTTTAGACAAAGTATTGCTATGTTTAGTATTTCAAGTATTTCTCTAAATGCTGCTGATGCAGTATGAGGTTCTTGCCACACTGGGGTCCACCAAAGTTCTGCATGTACTTTTGAGATTTAAGGTTGGAGAAATCATGCTAACGTGACACAAATGAACCATTTTAAACTTGCTTACATAGCAAGCGTTCTGTTGAATTCTCCTACAATACTAACGGTCTCCTCTGTGCTTAGGGTCTGAGCATCCTTATTAACCAGAGCTACAGATAAGTAGTTCTGCTCAGAACTGAGGAATGACATCTTATGAGCAAGTGTAACAAAGCTGTGATACCATATGGGTACAATGCTCAGTTGATGCACTTGTTTTGGCACTGAACTTCAGGTTTTCCACAAGACTTCAACAGAGATCACAAATATAAAGCTTCACTGCAGCTACAGACGGTCCCATCACTCTCTGATGGCCAGTTTCAAAACTTTCAGAGCCTTCAACAATGAAACTTAATAACCAGACAGGTATTATTATGCACAGTTTGAATACATGCATGAATACGCTTAGTTCTACGCAGCACTCTAAAAAACAAATCTTCCAACACAGAAATTCAAGTTTTATTTATTAGACTACAAAAGTGGCCAAGTTTGATCATTTTGCTCCTGCACTTCAATGTTAAAAGGTTTGTGGTTTTTCTGCATTCATTACGTCATAGTGCCATTGTAGTGGGTTAAGCAGAGGNTTTTTGAAACTAATTTTAATAATTTAACTAATTAACAAAATTTTACTCATGACCCATATACACCTTTCACCAGAACTTATCTATACAATCTTCAACAACAAAGAAGAAAAATACTATTTTACCCAAGGACTGAACACCCAGGAAGGAAAGGCTGAAAAAATAGGGAACGAAACACTCCAATGCATGACTCCTTTTCTATTCTTAAACTTCCTACTAACAGCATTAAGGCAGCTGACTATTGTCCTAAGGACAGCCACCCTGACCTGCCAATATGCTCTGTTTATACAAGGCAGTCACTTAACATGTTTTAATACATAAGCTCTTCTGTTTACCTAAGGTTTCACTTTAAGGTTTAGGATTCCCTTAGTTTTGAGGCTAACGGCCCTGGGAAGATGCCAGCCTGGATAGAGCCAAATTAATAATTACTTCCAGAACAATACTGCAGACACTGCTATCTTAATTCACTTGAAGCTGTCTATCCTGGGTATTTTCTCTATTTCATTGTTTCCTTTCCTGACAGTTTCTCCTTTAAAATGTACTCGTTAACAGGCATATCAGCATTAAATACAAACTCAAGTCACACGTGGTATTTGTTAAAAAAAGAATAACCCACACTTCCTTATATTCACATACATTATTAGCAAGTATACCAGACAAGTTTTGAAACAAAGTTTTCTATATCATTCAATATTCAAATGAAACATTGTTTTCAAAAAATTTAAAATAGATTTCAAAATATAGATTTTAAAGCAATTTTACATGAAATAAAAGTTCAAACACCCTGGTAACCACAATTCCAAATTCAGTCTCAGATGTAAGATAAAATATTTATACAGCAAAATTTACTTTTAAATTTTTCTTTGAGGGCAGAAAGATATAATTCTGGAATACAAAATAGCACCAACACTCCGCTCTTGTTCAGATTTCAGACTGATACCTTACTTTGTACTTTGCTTTCGCAATAGAATGTACTTTGCTTTAAACTCCATTTGCTACATGACGAATCCCGGATTGTCTCTCTTGAGTAATCATTTGGGAGGAACCTGGGGTTAGTTACAAAAAGACATTTCCCAATAAGAACAAAGATGTTCTGAGTTTTGACACAGATAGAAACTTGGGACAAGGGCCAACACAGCTGTAAGGAGCACTGGACTTGCACAATGCATCGGGGTCAACAAAAAGTAATGAGGAAGACTACCCCATCTTCATCCCCACAACCCTCGGAGACCAGCACCAGGAGGCAGCGCACAGCTGCAGATGGGAGGAACCTAATTAGCATGAGACATGAGGACAGGTCATGAATATGTATAAGCAAGTTTTGAGATCTTGTGAACATGCATTAATTGATGGTGTACAAGGAAGTGAGCCACTATGCTTGGGGCACATGTCTTTGGAGGGGATACCCCCCCTGCGCCCGGCGCTGAATAAATGTACCTACTTTACAGTCTTACAGATTGTGGAGTCTTTGTTCTGCAAGTCAAGACATTCTGGTCACTACCACTTCTCTGGACTGGAATAACCACATAATATTTAACTGATTCCAACAATTCTCTTTATTTTACTGTATTTTTATTACAACTCTGAGAAAATAACACTATGGTACATACTCTGCCCTTCCTTCAGTTGCTCAAACTGAAGCACCTGGCACAATTTGAGATACCAAAGGACACCTCACCTGTCCTAAAGCTGCCAGCGCAGCAGAATGCAAATCTCTTGTGGGATTCTGTCTTACCTGCAAGCCTTTCATGGATGTCTCAGATGTGAGGGGAATTCACCTTTGGATTAAGATACCTAAATTTTGATGTTTACTGGAAATGTAAGGATTTGATTCAGTTACCTAAATAGAGAAGTTTACTACTACCTGAGATGTCAGACACTGTGTCTAGTCCCCAGCTGCCACTCTGAAGGGTAGAGGTCTCCCACAGGCCCTGTGTCTCACCTGCACCTGTCAGATCTAGCCATGTCTCTGATTCACAGGACATCTAAAACGGCACTGGACCATCTTCAGCTAAATGAACCAATCCAACCCGAGATATCTTATCAATAGAGACAAGGACAAGAAAATAGCTCAGCTGTGTTAAGTGGACATTCAGCTGAATCTCTCCCCATTCCACAGATGGCATTAACTAGATCTCCATCAACTGTAACGAGTGCCTAGAGCTTATCTTGCCTGTAGATACATGAATGTAGGTGCCTTAGTAAAGAACTGCACCCAAATGTTACACGTAGCAAGAAAAACATCATCCCAAACTACTTATTCTGCAAGGCAGAATGTGAATGTGTCATCCTCACTTTGCAGATTGTCCCCGCATCTGAAATTGTTATACTGGTGGGCTTTCTGAGACTAAATTACTTCCAGGACCTGATATCTAAAAGAAAGAAAAAAAAAAAAACAAAACAAACAAAAACAGGGTGAAGATCTCCCGTGACATAAAACATGATGAAATATTGGTTTAAAAGTGCAAATCTGAGAGAACAATGACAGAGGACCACAGTTAATCCAATTTAGAGGCAGGCAGAGTCTGGACAGGCCATGATGTATTAACAGACACTGCCTGCCACCTCATTCAGCAGCAAATGGACATCTGAAATATATCATAAGAAAAGCGTTTATAGCACATAGATCTAGTGGTATGGTTCAGAGTTTAATTAAAACAATGGCCTGTTACTTACCTCTTTTGAGTTGTCAGTTATTAAAAAAGTTTTAACAATTTGGGTTTTTTCCTATTTATTTAAGTACTTTACCAAATTAAAAAAAAAAACCACACCCTCCTTTTGTGATACAAAGTAAAATATATTTCAGACGGAAAATGTTCTTCCAGCATTACTATATTCAGCCTGATTTCTGCTCAGGGTTTCAAAATTATCTCATCTACAAAGTCCTCATAATCCAGCTGAAGTTGAAGTAACATCTACTTCAGGACATTAATACCCATAGTCAAATTCACACTCAGTTTCCTAATATTTCAATTAATCTTAAAATATATTGCACAGCAGTCCTTTTAAGTACTCTTTTGTAAAGCAACAGTATGTCCCTGAGAGTATGATGACTTCAGTTCATTTTTCATTCTCAAGTTATATCAGAGACCTACATCCCCTTAGTATAACAGATGGCAACTTTGGACAGCACCTCACCTCCAATCCTTATATGGGAACCACTAGATTCAGAAATTTCTTTTCTCTGTTTCTGGGGCTAGAAGCTCTAGCTATACTGAGCATAAAATGAACTCTTCCCAGTTTAGTCTATTTCTTTCCAGTGCTCCGCATTATGTTTCATATACCAAGAGAAAGAAGTTTAATAGTCTTTACAGTCTTTGTAATGGAAGAGGGGAAAATGTACATTTCCCTGTTCAATTTACAGAGAAAAGAACCTTACTTTACCTTTGCACTACAGAGAAATACCACACCATTTTCTTCTAAGGAAAAACATGTTTCTAGCAGCAGGGTGTTCTCCAGGCTAGCTTAATGCCTCAGAATACCTGCATTGCAATTCCTTGGTCTCCTAGATACTCAAAATTCATGACATTTTAATATGATTGTGGTAGCACAGAACTTGAGTTATCTGTCTCCAGTATAACAGTTCTTGAAAGAGAGAAGCCAACACTCCAGACACAAGCAACAGATACAGGACACAGTCTGACTTCAGACGAGCTGGTAAACATCCAAGACAGACATTTTGACAGCTAGGAAATATACTTCATGCATTTTTCAATCATCAGTCATGATGCAATGTCCTGTATTTTTTTCTAGTTCATTACCTTGAATTGAACAAACATTATCAGTGCCGATCTGTTTTAATATACTAAAGACAGATTGGCAAATTTATGCAAGACTTATAAAATACGCTTGTTCTTAATTTTAGCAACACACTGCAAGTGAAATATAATTTTCTTCCCATCTCTACCCCAAGAAACTGTCAAGTTCACAGTGATTACAGAAAACAAAACCAAATATGTTTATACAGTTCAAAATGAAACTTTTTTAAAAATCTATTTTCTCATCTTAAACAAAAAGAAAATACACTTGCTAACCAAAGAGTGAAAAGTCCTTGGCAAAACCTATTCCCATTTAACTCCTTTTTGACTTCTCAGGGCCATACAGATTGAGAGCTTTTACAGCATCCTGTTCAAATTATCTGTCAATTTTTAGTACCTCCCGTTCTATCTTTCAGGTACTGTCGTAAAGAAGATTTTATTCAAAGCTTCAGTTCCCAGTCTACTCAGCTCTGACAGCACTTTCCTAGACCCATTACCACATGCAGCACAGACATTGAAAAGTGCATCCCTCTCCTAAACATCCTGGGACCGGTTTGGATACAGATTTGCCAGAATTCTAGTCAGTTCAGACAGATATAAATTAAGTACTCATGCCATGCTTCCTCTTCCAGATACTACACAAATCTTGGCATAAATACTACCAGGCAGCAGACAGCATAATACAACTACATCTGTAGAAACATAAACACAGAAACTTAGGCTGTATTTTTCCAATTTTGAGTGTTTAAGACTATTTCTAAACTATATTTAACAAACTTTATAACGTAAATAAAATGGATAATTATACTTTCAGAAATATTTTAGAAATGTAACTTTTAAGGTTCTCTTAAGATGGGCAGATGCAATGCTGAAAACTACTTATATAAATATACATATTGTGCATGTACATTTCAACCGACCTAAAAAGATACAGAAAAATGAATATATATTTCAATATGTAAGTTCGGTGGATTTTCTGTTCCCTTGTGCCACCCTGTGTATTCTGGTTTGTTTCTATTTCAGAAGCCTTTAACTCCTTTAGATCCTGTCATCCCAGCCTTTCTGACACATGGACAAGCACTGCAAAAAAAATATGCTGCAGACAGCATTATATCTTGCACATATTGCCCATTGACAAATTGAACAGCTTGAAATTTCAAATCTCCAATACAACATCAGCAGCTTTAAGCAAGCATAAACTCCACAGCTTCTGGACGGTTCCTCTGACGTGCAAACACTGAGATTAACCCTGCCTGCACAAGCCAGGAAGCCCAAACAACGCAAAAGGGTGAGGCTCCTCCATTCTCCTTTTGTGTGTGTATTCTACAGCCACTGTAATAACACACAACAGAACAGGCTTTCCCTTCAGCCACTGTCTGCAAGTTTGAGAATGATGTCTAACTTGTGCTGATGGTTTCCAGGCAGTTAATGGAAGCAAGCATATTGTTACAAGCATCCTACTCTATGAATTAACTGATTCTGAAGATGCAATTTAAATCAAAATTGCCTTATATTTCTTTTCTTTTCCAGTATTTTCAACCTTTATTTTCATTTTCTCCAATAAGAAGTAGGACTGATTGTCCTACATTCTTTCCAACTGAAATAGTCTATTTTATTCTATCATTTGAAGCTCTTCTCTAACACCCCATTTCTCTGTTACCTGCTTCCAACCCAAAACTGACCTTAGCTCATTGTAGTTATAAATAAACCATATGGACAACTCTGTGGCCATCAGTAGCATTATGGCTTTAAAAAGATTAGCAGAAGCTTCTGTAAAGCAAGATGTTCCTTTCAACATTTCACATTACTCATGAAAAAAGTCTGGAACAAGGCACAAATGCTTCCTGCCTAAGGAAATTAGAACCTAAAATATAGCAAAAGTAAAACCATGTTGGAGTGTGTGCATGTAAGGGAAGAGAGGAGAAAAATCAGGAAACTAGGAGAGAGATCGTATGTGCTTTGCTTTGTAAATCATCCTTCCAAATTGTAGCCGTTCTGAATCATTTATTAAGTAACACAGAACAACTGAGGTTTTAAGGAGGAAGCAGCAAACATGGCAGCTTAAGGAAATAGGGTGGAAAGAATCACCTAAAATGCACTCAAGAGCAAAAGCAGAAAAAAGTCATGACAGTAATATGAAAGCTCTTTTGTGAAGAATGGAGAGAGAAAGTGTACAATGAGGGACGTAGTCTCGTGATGTGGAGGTGTACAAACCTACAGCAGGAAAAAGGACAAATGAAAGGGATTTGTCATTATCAGCATCTTAGTTTACACCTATTAACTACATACAACAGGGTCAACAACCTCTCTGGCCCTGAGACCAGCTGTCACACACAACTCACATCTGTCCAGCTAAACTCTTCTAACCAAGGAAAATGTTTTTCCTGAATAGTGCCTTCCTTGTGGTAAACTCTGAACCCTGACCAGGCCCTGTCTGAGATAATTCCAGTTGGACTGCCCCAAAACCATACAAAGAAATATCTCACAAATTTAACAGAGTGAGCAGAAGTGCCAGTCCTTGTTCCTGAGTCCTCATCCTCTTTCATTTACTACTACAGATACAGCCTTTGTGTAAGAACAGGCAGGGGATTACAGAATGGGTACTCCAATTCCCTCACCACTCTTCCACATCCCACACACACTCCCTAGCAGAGATGCATCCCAGTTCACTTTAAAGAGAGGAGGTTTCAGATCCTTCCATCCAAGCCTCATGCCTCTGCCAGAAAGAAAGGCAAACATGATCCAGTGCCTGGTGGTGGTCATGAACCATTGATCATGAACTTGCTTAGTCATTTCCACCTGAGAAAAGGGACAGTAAAATACTTTTCTCCTGATCTGACAGGATTTTTTCCACCAATCTTATACAAAAGAATATATAAAGTACTCTGTGACAGAGAGTCATCTTGATTTATTTGTTGCTAGGTATGCAGCACTTACAGAAAATTAAAGTCAAGCCTCAGTTTTTGATTAAATGCCTTATAAAGTTAATTAGTTTCATGGGATGACTATAGTGCATAATTATTTCATTTTATAGGTCTTTAATGCACTCCTTAATTTTACAATTTTCTGCTTGTTTTATGATTCTTTGGAAAGTGTAAAAGGATATAATTAATTTTCCAGAATACCTCACTAAGGCATGTCTTCAACCACTGCAACAACCTCCCAGGGACATGGCAAAGTTCCCATCACTGGAAGTTTTCAGGATGCCATTGGACAACGTGTTAGATAATCTCATTGAGGCTCTCTTTCCCATGAAATGTTAAACCAGATAATCTTTTGAGGTCCCTTCCAACCTGGGATGTTCTATGGTTCTTTAATTTTCCTGCAAACTTGTTCATAATTCAGGGCAAGCCAGTCATACAACGGTTAATTGCATTTTGTACTTCATTGGTTCTTTAAAGTAAAAGGACTAAATGCACCAATTGCTTCTGGTACAATTAATGGTTTCATATCTCATCCTTACCAAGCAAAATATTCTGACAATATGTTATAATTATTTTTTGTTATGACTTAGTTGCATAAACACAACTGATCCCTTAGCACTTTATCCTGCACTAAATATCCATAGCAAATGATAGCCTCCTGTCCAAAAAGCCTTACCCATTAAGCTAGCTACCCAAATGTAAGTGCATCTGACTGTATCACATTTATAATCTGGAGTTTCATACAACTCTGAACAGCTGTTCCTAATCAGAAGTTACACATACATGGAAATTTTGCCCTTGTGCACCCCCTTTTTTCATCGGAAGTGTTCATTAACTCTGGTCCTACTGCTACTTCAGAAGCAGACGACCTCTGATTGTTTTCAGCATAACCAGCTTTTAAACCATACCTAAAGTATGCTCCTTCCCCTCTGTTGCTATTCATTTTCTTTGCAGCCTATGAAGAATCTCAAAGGCTTTATGAAAATCCTAGAACATTATGTTGACAGGTAACCTTTACATACTTTGCCTACTTGTTTTTTTTCCCCCCAAAGAACTCCAGCAGGCTGAAAAAGCACAACCTTCCTTAAGAGGAATTCTGATAGTTTCACCCCACCATCCTATACAAATGCGCTATTCTGTATTGAATTATAAACTTCTGTTCACCTGAAATTCCCAAGAAACCTCCTGGACTGTAACTCACAGTCAGGACAGTTCCACAGTAGTGATGCTGAAGTCTTCTGCAACAATTACTGGTTAAAAAAAAAAAANGCAAAAAATCAGGGAATTATTTAAAACAAAAAGGAAAGCATATATACCAACAGCTGATCTTAAACTCAAAATATACTCTCAAAGTTGTTTATTCAGTGCAACATCATGGTAGTTTTCAAAGGTGTCATTCAAACATCAGGCTTAAACCTGGCATTGATTCCTAGACAGAAAACATGAAGCTCATGCTCAGACCTTATTTTCCTTTAAGCACTTGATGGGCTCAGGTCCATGTTTAACTTAGAAGTAGCACTCCAGCTTTTTTGCTCACTTTTTTTTTTTTACTGGCATCTCGCTGTCCTATTGACATAAGAGAAAGTGTCTTGGAGCAGATGCAAAACACCTCTGAAGATCCTAGAAGATTAAGGAACACTGGCTTTCCCTGGAAGTCATTCTTGAAAATGCTAGCGTGGGGAAAATGAGTTGAAGCAGCACAAAAGAGATACAAGCTGTCAGTTTTACCTCCAAGCAAACTAACACTTATGTGACTACTGGGGAGGAATTGTTTAGGATCAAAAAGCTACAATACTGACCACTGAACTATTCTACCCGTGTATACCATCTGCTATGCTATCTTTATATAGAACTTATTTTGGTGTGGGCTTTTACGGAGCTGTTTGGCTAACTACTGTTTCTNAAAGGTATTTAGAGGAACATTATCCAGATCTAATTCACTTCTACTTTATTCCATATGGGTATTTCTATGGAGATAAATAATACATTATTTAATCAGATGTTTTATGAAATAAGGATTTTGATTCTCACTTTAGGGAATCACAGAAAGTAGATGTGAAACAAAGTATACAACTAGAAAGCTGTATTTTATATGTGTGTGTGTATATATATATATATATATAGTTATATCACCAATACAATCTCCCATGAAAGATTGATAATTACTTTGCAAAAAATCAGGGAATTATTTAAAACAAAAAGGAAAGCATATATACCAACAGCTGATCTTAAACTCAAAATATACTCTCAAAGTTGTTTATTCAGTGCAACATCATGGTAGTTTTCAAAGGTGTCATTCAAACATCAGGCTTAAACCTGGCATTGATTCCTAGACAGAAAACATGAAGCTCATGCTCAGACCTTATTTTCCTTTAAGCACTTGATGGGCTGAGGTCCATGTTTAACTTAGAAGTAGCACTCCAGCTTTTTTGCTCACTTGTTTGTTTTTACTGGCATCTCGCTGTCCTATTGACATAAGAGAAAGTGTCTTGGAGCAGATGCAAAACACCTCTGAAGATCCTAGAAGATTAAGGAACACTGGCTTTCCCTGGAAGTCATTCTTGAAAATGCTAGCGTGGGGAAAATGAGTTGAAGCAGCACAAAAGAGATACGAGCTGTCAGTTTTACCTCCAAGCAAACTAACACTTATGTGACTACTGGGGAGGAATTGTTTAGGATCAAAAAGCTACAATACTGACCACTGAACTATTCTACCCGTGTATACCATCTGCTATGCTATCTTTATATAGAACTTATTTTGGTGTGGGCTTTTACGGAGCTGTTTGGCTAACTACTGTTTCTCCATTGTTTTTTACACATATACATACACAAAGAGACATGTATGTGTACAAACACTCTAGTATTTCCACACTATTTCCAGAACAAATGGGGGAAATTAAGGTAAAAAGAAAATAACTGGCTTACTTTAGAAAAAGCAAACAACAGGTGACCACATGGAGAACACACACTGACAGCCCCCTCCTGTGTTCACAGCAGTGTAAAACTGAATGCCTGCATAAGTGAGTAAAGCTTTAGTAACAGAAATAGGAAGAAAAACTTGGAGAGCAGGTGGACAAGATGGAAGTATCCATTTTATCTAACTGGGTTGGTTTTTATATACATTTTTATTATTCGTCACTACTACTGTATCTAACTGCATTCAGAATTCCATTATTTTCTTTTGTAGGTTGTGATGAGGAACGAAGACAACAGCTTGCTCACTAGAGTCAGTTTCTGTTTGCAGTTATCTATGAGCCTATTTCTTGGAAACTCTGGTCTCTGCGCTACACTGATACTTACTCGCTTCTAAATGATGATGGTATTCCAAGTTTCTTGATTGCTTGACATCGCCAATAGAGAGTCCAGATTGACAGAAGAGTTGCAAAGACATGTGAAGCATTCTCACTCACTGACTTGAAGATAAGCATAGACCAGAAGTATATCTCAAATAGTCATGTGACTCAGTTTCTCAGTCACTGATAATTGTAAATGAACGTAAACATGCAGGGTCAACACTGGAGAAGGACATTGTGGAGGGAACAGGGGGCTATCAGCATCTTCAGAACAGCAAATTCGTTTCCATTTTAACTCATAACAAAAAAAACATTGTGAACTTAATTCTCATAATTTCAAACAAATGTGTTTGTAGAGTAATGTAGTTTAATTTGGGTAGAAAAATGAATACTTCATCTATGTTAGTTTAATATTATAATTTTGCTTATTCATCTACTTTATACTGTAATTTGGTGTTTATAAATATATGAAAGATGACCCCTTAAAAGAATACAATTATGAAAAACCAAGAATTCATAGGTATATGTTTGTCCTCATGGAAGAAATCTAGATTTACTAGCAATGTGTTTTGGAAACTGTGCCCTTCATTTGTTTTAAAATTCTTGGCACCATAAACCAAGTCACACTTTCAGATTAAGTTGAAATTTAAGGAAACACTACCACGCACATTTCAGACTTGCACAAAGGGATGCTAAAGCTAGTAACAGATAACATCAAGACACCCAGGGTAATGAGTGCCTTTTTTATTTCAGCCCCTGTTTAAAAAAGTTGCTTTGATTAGATGATTAACACAGTAAAATTATCTTAAGAAGTGAAAGATCTTGGAGTAGTTTTGGATTAAAGACTACTTATATCAATCAGATGTTTTCAGATTGGTTGAACCTCATGGAATTTATATTAAGCTCCTATAGGTAAGACATGGAACAAAGCTCAACTAAACAATCCTGACTAAAGAGGCAAGTGCTTCACATCAGGCAGTTCTCTCTCTGCACTAGGGTCCAGGAACTGCGTATCAGTGATACCAAGTCTTTCTAGTCAAGATTAACATCTTTGTATCGCTTTTTCAGCTGTCAGCAGGGCCTCTGCAAGTGGGACGAAAGAGATTGCAATTGCTTTATGGCAGCTGATAGAAAAAGAACAGGAAACAGAAGAAGAGGGAAGCAAGGAGACAATGACACAAGCCTTTGGGGAAGAAAAAGGAGGAAAGGAATGTACCTAATGCAACACAGAGGACTTCAAGGGTTACGAGACACCACTGTAAAGGACTTGGAAAACTGGCTGAGATAGTGCTAATACAGGTTAGCAAGTATTTCTAAAAATTCAATGAGATTTCAAAAGACTGACAAAGCTAAAATACTATCAATCTTCAAAAGGAAAGAATAAAAAATCAAAACAAAATAATAAATTAATAGTAGACATGATAAAAATATGTGTAAACATTAGGAAGACACTAAACAACTGCTAACACAGACATATTACAATTCATGGCATGTCTGCTTTTATAACAAACAGTTTAAAATTTCTACAGATCCTTGAAATTTGTTCAGCTTTTTAGACCAAGTATCTTTAAGATAAACAATGTTCATTTCTACTGAATATAAAATTATTCTTGCACCAATACAAGGCTATGGTATGTCATGCTTTCAATGGGATGTCAAAACAAGTTCCTTCTATTGAATTTGTACAGCTAAGTTTTTTCATTGGTAAAACCGAAGGAGCAGTTTAACAAAACTAAACTTAGAACAATGCCCTGAAGATGAGACAAAACGCATAACAAGAGCTAGGAATTAATTTTGTTTACTTGAAAAAGGGCCCTTTCAATAATACACACAGATTTAAGTTGAAATTGGATGCACAGAAGATACCCAGACCTTTTGGGCACTCTATCAAGTTTTCAGTACCACAGTTAAATTTGAAAGAAGACCGTAGAGTATAAAAAAGTTTAAAGTTTTGTTCTTTCAAATCCTATTTTTCCTCTTAATCCCTTATAATGTAATCTCAGAATTATAGTTTTCCACTATCTGGGTGGATGATCTGATAGGGACTTTCCAGGCTGAAGATCAAAGAAAGCTTCACTACTACAGTTTGTAAAACATAAACCAGACATTTGACCATTCAAAATGCAATTATCTTTTAGACTGCTATGAATACGGTCTTATAGCTGGTATCCTTTAAAAGCTCAGGTTCAGAAGCCCATATTTATTGGTGTCATTGAGATAATTGCATTTGATTTTCTTTGCTGGCTGTAAGAACTTACAGTAGCAATTTTATTATCTGACCTAAATGTATAAATGATTAGCAAAACGTGACTTGGCAAGTGGAAGTTTAAACACTGCCTGCAGCCCATCATGCCTTAAAAGACATAATACATTTTTAAAATAAAACTCTAGAGCTGAAATGCTGGCCTCCTTCCTGCAGGGAAGAACTTCAGCATAAGATTGTCAGGAAAAAAATGAAGACACTGAATATGAAGACACTTATGCCAATCAGGAACAGGCACCCAGCTGGCAAATACAATCATCCCTAGAGATTAATGCAACTCCAACCTGCATTAGTTTTAATATGAAACTATTTTTCAAGCTTCTGCATTAGGTTAACATTTAGCCTTCCTGAACCTGGAGATGAAGTTCCTGTGTCAAATGAAAAGACTTCAACAACACTGATCTCATTGTAAGCAAAAAATTATATGCCGGAGGAGAGCAGAGAGCCCCAAGATGAGGCATCCACAACAGGGAATTGGCAAACGGGGGCACTCCTCACTTCTGCAGCACTGTTCATCATCTGAACAGGTAAAGCAGCTGCAGTCACTCAGTGTTACAGGTCTTGGTAAAGCTCACGCCATACCCTCTCTGCATCCAGACATATATATCAGTATGGGAGTCCTAAACAGCATTTGCCAGAGACAGTACTGCTCTGCCTGGTCTGCAGACTTGCAGGAGTAGTTCACTTTCACTCACATGTAACGAGCACCCTCTTTACAGGGCACACAGTAGTGCACAGGTCTCTCAGAATTTAATACTCAAGATGTTAACTCATAATGGTGTTACAGTTTTTGTCCTTTCATTTCCCTCACTTCCCTTCTGTGTTGCTCACTAAATCCCAAACTCTGCTGCCCAACATTCCTACACACTCTGATTTACCAGTTACTGTGAAAGAAAAAGTTTCACGGTATTGCAACAACAGAATTTTATTAGAGGATATCTCATTTTGATCTGCCTATTCCATGAACAAATATATTTCCTATAAATCTTTCATATCTTCCTGTCATTCCAAAGGGATAATGTTCTGTTTGTATTTTGGTTACTGTTTATTCTTCATTCTACAGAAAACATCGGTTCTTCAAAACTAGCTCTCTGGTATCCACAAAAACTCCTGAAACAGTTAACATTGTAGCCTTGCTCCCACATAAAAAGAAAAGAGTATACCCTACACAATTCATGGTAAACAGAGAGCTTTTGGCTAATACAGAGTTATGAAGATTTTTGGTTTTTTTACTTAAACAAAAAGCAAGCGATTCGCAGGTTACATTTCAAGATAAGACCAGATACTGTATAAAAAACAGAACTATATAAAAAAAATTGGTGACACCACTGGCAAAGCTATCAAAGAAAATTAGAAGAAATAATGCAGGAAATCAAATGCTGACAAAATAATTCCAAAGGAGGCTACTAGCTGAATCCAGACTACTTGACTGAAACAAATTAGTACTAAAAAAATCCAGAAAAAAAAAATCATAGCAAAAGGAGAAAACCCTAGGAAAACAATAAAAAAAAAGCTACAGGAAGTTAAATGTTTACTGTGGAAGTAGCATTTTTAACTACTAGACAAAGATGTATTATTAAACACTCGTAAGGAACAGGTTGTGTCAAATAAAGTGCAGACAGACTGCCGCTGTTCTACTTGTCATGCTAATCTTCCTAACTCCATTAGCCACACAGATCATCGACAAGGAAAAAGAGTCTACTCACTTATTTTGACAATATTTGCACGTGCTCTCCATAGTCTTCTTAATATATTCACATTTGGAATCCATGTAAGGGTAGCAGTATTCAAGATTAAGGCAATTAAATTAAGACTCAAATATTTGGTCCAATACCATTTAACACCCCATGGATGACAGACAGAGTGCTCCCTCAGAAAGCCTGTCAATGACACACAAGGAGGAGGAGTGACTGATCCACCAAAGGGTTGTGCTGCCATTCAGAGAGACCTCACCAGCCTGGGGAAACACATCAATACAAACCTCACAGTTCAAGGGGAAATGCCGCGTCCCACACATGGAAAAACTCCATGCACCAGTACAAGCTGCAGGCCAAACAGCTGGAAAGCAGCTTCACAAAACAGGGCCTACCAGTTGTAGCAGACACCAAGCTGACCATGAGCCAGCAACCTGCCCTTGTTGCAAAGGTCAACAGCCTCCAGGGCTGCATTAGGAGGAACGTTGCCAGCAGGTCGACACAATCTCTCATCCACATGCTCATCACTGGTGAGGCCACATCTGGAGTGCTGTGTCCTGTTCTGGGCTATCCAGCACAAGAGACACAGACATACTGGAGAGTCCAACAAAGCGCCACAAGGATGACCTCGCATACGAGAAAAGTCAGAGCTGGGACTGTTTAGACTGGAGATGACAAGGTTCACAGGGGATCTCATAAATGCCTATAAACAGCTGCAGGGAGGCTGTAAAGAATATGGTCCCAGGCTTTTCTCAGTGGTATCCAATGTGGGAGGGATTCTGTGGGAAGCTTCCATGAAGGATAAAGCAGCTGTCCAGTGCTGGGAGTTTTTCCAAGAATACTTCATCCGCCTTTAAAGGTAAGGGAAGTAGGTGGAGCAAGAGATACCCTTGTCTTACCTGCGAGCTTCTGAATCTTCTGAAAACCAAAAGAGAAGTATACCAGAGACAGAAAAGTGGGCAAATACCCACTGGGAACTACAAGGGCATTGCCAGGGCGTGCAGAGATGCAGTGAGAAAAGCAAAAGCTCATCTCAAATTACAACTAGCCAAAGATGCCAAAAACTATAAAAAGCAGTTCTTCAGGTACATAAACAACAAGCAGAAACAGCAAGAAAATACTGGGCCACCGTTAAACAGAAGAGGTGAATTAGCCACCAGCAATGCTGAAAAGGCAGCGGTTCCCAACACTTTCTTCACCTTTGTCTTTACCAGCACTGTTGGGCCCCAGGCCTTGGGAACAAAAATGCAGCTTGATGCAAACCCTGACCCACTATGAGNGGCAAATACCCACTGGGAACTACAAGGGCATTGCCAAGGCATGCAGAGATGCAGTGAGAAAAGTGAAAGCTTATCTCAAAACTAGCCAAAGATGCCAAAAAGTATAAAAAGCAGTTCTTCAGGTACATAAACAACAAGCAGAAACAGCAAGAAAATACTGGGCCACCGTTAAACAGAAGAGGTGAATTAGCCACCAGCAATGCTGAAAAGGCAGCGGTTCCCAACACTTTCTTCACCTTTGTCTTTACCAGCACTGTTGGGCCCCAGGCCTTGGGAACAAAAATGCAGCTTGATGCAAACCCTGACCCACTATGAGGAGATGGATGTGAACTATTACAGGAGCTTGACCTCTCCAAATCAATGGGCCCTGAAGTTATCCACCCAAGGGTGTTAAGAGAGCTGGCTGATGTTGCTGCAAGGCCACTCTCCATAATCTTTGAGAAGTAATGGAGATTAGGGGATGTTCCAGAAGATGGAAAGAAAGCTAATGTCACCCCCATCTAGAAGAAGGGTTAAAGGAGGATCCAGGAAATTATAGGCTCAATCTTACTTCAGGCCCTGGGGAAGTTATGGAACAAACCCTCCTGGGGACTAACAAAAGTCATATGAAGCATGGGACTGAGAAAAGCAAGCAGAGATTCACCAAGGGCAAATCGTGCATGGCAAACCTGATTGCCTTCTACAACCTGCTTGGCTGATGTGGGGCGAGTGGTGGACGTTATCTACCTGGATCTCTCCAAGGCTTTTGATCCGTTTTCCCACAGCCTCCTCCTAGAGAAGCTGATGCATTACCATCTAGACAAGGGGTCTGCGTGGCAGGTGAGAAACTGGCTGAAAGGCTGCACCCAGAGGGTGGTGGTAAACAGCTCCTTTTCAAACTGGCAACCTGTCACAAGTCGGGTCTCCCAGGGATCAATACTGGAGCCAACACTGTTTAATATCTTCATAAGTGGTCTGGATAATGGGATCAAGTGTACCCTGATGAAGTGTATCATTTGCCAATGACACCGAACCGAGTGGGGAAGTGGACACTCTGGACGGGAGAGCCACCCTGCAGGAAGACCTGGATAGGCTGGAAGAGTGGGCTAACAAGAACCTTATGAAGTTCCACAAAGACAAATGTAAGGTCTTGCACCTGGGAAAACATAGTCCAGGGTGCAGCACAGGCTGGGATCTACCTGGCTGGGGAGCAGGTCTGTGGAAAGGGACCTGGGGGTTCTGGTGGACAGCAAGCTCAATGTGAGTGGCAAAGGAAGCTGACAGGACGCTGGGTTGCATCAATAAGGGCATCATCAGCAGAGAAAGTCGTCATTATCCCACTCTACTCAGTGCTTGTCAGGCCACACCTGGAACACCATGTTCAGTTTTGGTCCCCACTATACAGAAAAGATGTAGACAGGCTGGAGAGGATCCAGAGAAGGGCCACAAAGACGATCAAAGGACTGGGAAGCCTGCCATATGAGGAAGGGTAGAGAGAACTGGGTTTGTTCAGCCTTGAGAAGGCACGGGGAGACCTGTATCACCATGTTCCAATATTTAAAGGATGGCTATGAAGAGGATGGGAGATTACCTTCTTAGAAGGAGTCACGTGGAAAAAATGATGGGTAATAGGTACATGTTACTCCTGGGGAAATTCTGATCGGACACAAAAGGAAATTTTTTCACAATGAGAACAATCAGCCATTGGAATAATCTCCCCTGGGAAGTGATACATTCCCCAACACTGGACACCTTTAATATTCAGCTGGACAGGGTGCTGAGCCATCTTGTCTAGACTGTGCTTCTACCAAGAAAGGCTGGACCAAAGGAGGTTGAGGTCCTTTCAACCTGGTATTCTATGATTCTATGATCCAGTGACAGACAGGACAAAAAGCAGTCAGCAAAAATCCAAATAAAGGAAATGCCATTTAAACATAAAACACTTTTTTCTACCCGAGCCATTAAACTTTTTTACCTTTTATTCTTTTGAATCGGGTGGTCTTCACACAGAGTTCTGTGTTTTATGTACATTTTGCCATTCTGCATGAGACTGTTAAATAATAAAAAATGGGACACTAAAGGCTAAAGGTGATTTTTCTTTCCTCCCCATAACCTCAAGACCTTGTGAAGACCACCTGAAACCAACCATTTACACAGAGTTAACTCAATTTGCCTTAACAGTATCATTTTTTCATTGCCATTATCACTGTACCACTACAGTACAGCAAATAACTGCCTTCCTTATTGATGCAGTTTGGTTTCTAGAAGTATAACTTGGTACTTGCCTTTTCATCCTGTATTATATGACTGAAGACTTCTCCCTATTTCACATTTTGCACAGTTCTAGAAGAAAAGTGATGCCAAACATAGTGGAAAGTGAGCACCCAAGCGTGAAAAGCATGGCCTTGACATTAATATACAGTCAGCTTCCATTCTTCTGCACATGCTCTGCACTACATATTTAAAGATAGAATATTGTTGCCACGATCATGCTCCTAGCTTGAGCATCAACAGCAAATGTTGTAATAAAACAATGCTGAACTCTTAAGAGAAGACCATGTTTTCAGAGTCTGGGGGGAAAAAAGAAAATATACATTTACTCTCAAAACAAAAATTCCACTGAGGCAGACAAAGCTTTTCCTCAAAGGAAGCTGTGTTGTGGCCCTACCACATCAATGACAAAAAATGCACATGGCAGTCTGGTGCTAAAAGATTCCCAGCTGAGTCCTCAGTAAATCTTCACTGTATCACCCTTTTCCACAGAAAGAGCAAAGAGCAGTAGCAAAATAACAGGAACAGGTACTATAGAACAAGCACCTAATAAAAGAGTTAATAAAAAATAAAACCTTCTATTAGGGAGAAAGCTGGAATATTAAGGTGTGATTAACAGCCAATAACATAATATATAACAGTGTGACACCACCTCTAGGTATACCATTTAACTTATAAAGGAGAGGAACTAATGACAGCAAAGTAAGATTTTTCAGGAAAAGTGTAGTTGTGACTTTTGTTAAGCAGCAAAATGTCATGTCAGGTGTATACCTGTGTGACAGTGCTCCTGCATACCACTGTTAGCATTTTATCAGCATAAGATGCATTTTCAGAACTCCTCCTGCTGTTGATGTAAATATTTTTTCCCTTGGAAGCTTCCATCACATTACAGTAAAATATACATGTAAAAACTTCCCTGCTTTTGCAGCCTTATTGAAACCCTGGTTTTGGCCTTAGATTTTGCTGCTGCTGCTATCTTAGCTTTTGTAGTCTTTTTATGACTGCAAGCAGCAATATGAGAATCATTCCTTCTCTACTCAACTTTCTCACCTGTTCTCACTTTTTATTCTCTTGAAATGCATTTCAGCTATATGTTGGGTTTTTTTTTTTACTTCCTACATGATTGCACTCTTACACTAGCTTCCCTTCAAATTATTTCAAGCTTAATTCTCGAGCTTGTCTCCTATCCCTCTTATGTCCAGTCTCCTCTGTTATCCCAACCAGTGGCAGCTGTTCAGCGATAACTCAGCCTGTCCCCCTATTGTCATTCTGCATCTTTGACTACAAATCTACTGGTTTGAGTTTTTTGCAGATTTTTCTTTAAATATTGTTTATTCACATAATTCAATTCACATGGACTTACTTGCTCTTCAGGGCATTCATTCAACCAAGCTCTGGTGCCTTAGACACAGACTGGTTTTCTCTCTCCAAAAACTTCTACTTCCTCAAAAGGAAACTGATATTATCTAGCCCAGTGTTCACCCTTCTTTTCCCACTGCCCTGCCAATCTGTTATCATTCTACTTTGCTGCAAATCCATAAACTATTTGAATACATCAGTGTTTATTTAACTTGAAAAAAAAAAAACCACAATGCTGATTTTAAAGAAGTACATTTGATAAGCAGGCAGGCTACTACTATATTTTTTCTTAATTTTATGAGGATGTGAAATTAGTACATCTCAAAAATATAAGTAAGACGAGTGATAAAAGACTGATTAAGATACACGTTTTACAACTTAATGTGTTTGACATTTGTTGAAGTCAAAATACAAGGTGCAGTTGCACAAAAGGTAGAATAAAGTCAGACGTGGGCAGAAGCAGCTTTCTATTTAAGAAGCAAAGAAACGCCTAGAAAAAGATGACTGTATTGCAAGAAGTACATTAGGAACTATGGGATTATATTATTTTGTAAAGAAAAAACAGCGCAGTCTAGATCCTATTATGAGGGCAGGAAGGCCTTCCTACTCAGGCCAGGATGCACTGGTTATCAGTTGGTACACTTGCAGAGATAATCAACAACTTCCAAATAGATTAATGGAGAGAACAGTTGGAGAGATGATGGGCTCACTATTAAACTGGAAAAGACCAAAGATTACCAAAGCAAACAGAGCTATTACGGATGGGAATGGAAAGCATCTTTATGGAAATATCCACAGGGAAGAGCTCAACAGAACTCGACCTTTGAATAAGCAGGTAATGTGAACAGAGCAACACTTGGGCAGGAGGCATCTCCAGAACAGACTCCAAACTTTAGATGGTCTTGGACCTGATCTTCTCCTACAGCTGGCAGTTCTTCCTTCTCCCAGCCACTGCCTTTGCCAGTGTGGCTCGAGCTCTTGCCAGTGAAGACTGAGGTAAAGAACTCGTTAAGTACCTCAGCATTCTCCGTATCCTGGGTAGACAGGTCTCCCGGTTTCTTCCGGAGGGGGCCCACATTTTCCCTACTCCTCCTTTTATCGCTGACATACCTATAGAAGTTTTTCCTGTTACCCTTAACATCCTTGGCCATATTTAATTCTGTTTGGGCTTTAGCTTTCCTAACCTGATCTCTGGCTCCACAGACAGTTTCTCTGTGTTCTCCCCAGCCTACCTGCCCTTGCTTCCACCCTCTGCAGTTGTCCCATTTTTTTCTTAAAGTGACTGTAATATTGTCATGATAGGTTAATCTTTGTATTCCTGCCTGCTTAAATACTGATACACCCTCTCATCCTACAAGACTCCTAATTGCAGGCATCTAAGTTCATTTAACCAAGATTTGCTAACACCTGAAAATTATTTTTAAAGATCTCCATTAAATTGTTACCATAAAATGGTGCTGCTTTTCTTTCCTAATAACTACTGCTCAGAGTAAGATCATTATCTTGGCAGTACTGCGACATGCCTCTGGACCAAACATCCTTTCCTAGTCCATGCACCTCAGGCTATAAAGATTTAAATCACGAGAGACGGGGAAGTTTTAGAATTCAGAGGTCATGAGCTTGTAATGGCATTTATGCTACTAGGCATTCAAATGAGGGACTCAATTCCAGAGGGCATTTTGTCAGCCAGATCAAAAAGTACCTTATGGGATACAATAAGCAACAGAGATGACTCACAAGTTAGACAATTTTACCTTGATTCACTCATTTTTTCCATGGAAAGAATTGGATAGTGAGCTGCTGTCTGGATTGAAAGCTCCTAGGACAAACGCATGATAACACAGACATTTGTAATGGTTGGAATTATAACCTTCAATAACAAATTAATGAACAAAACTAGTCTTAAAAAAAAGTATCCAAAACTTCACAGCTTGGCAACTGATCAGCTGAAAAACACTTTAGTCTAGTAAAATCTAAAATCGTGTTGATATCACTGGCAGCATGTCGTGCAAACTGTAGCTGAAAGCAGAAGCAATACAATGCAGATACTCTCAGCATGTTCAGAGATGAGAGAATTTACTTTTACTGAGCAGTACTGTGTTATTTCAAAAAATTTTTACACGCAACAAACCATAACAGAAAAATTCTTTAATTTTCCAACTTAGGGATATGAAATCATTACTTAATACTATTTTTGTTAAGCTTTGGGAAAGGCTCTGTAGTAGCCACCTGTGCAATAGAATCAGGAGTCAAGAATGTATTTTTGGAGACCACTTAAGAAAACATGTCAATTTCAATTGAGTAGAAAATAGAAAAAAAACCACGCTCAAAACACCTTATTTACACATTCACACACTATATTTTCTACACAAATTCCACTACTCGATGGAGTGTTCCTCGATGGACAGCTGTTTGAGGCAGCCCATATCACAATACAGTTAAAAAACCCCAAAAAAAATAAAATAATGCACTTCAGACTGAACAATAAATGACCAGACACTGCAAATTTAAATTAAGTTGCATCTGTACTGTAACCCATAATATTCAGATGACTGCACACTGTACAGTGCAATCCCCTTATGACCAGATTCTGAATCCATAACAGTATTGTCAGATTCAGAATAGTTTAATTTAAAAAAGCCTTACTCTTTCTAAAATAAAATAATGTAACACATAATAACTAATATTCCAATATATGTAATAATTAACTATACATAGGGAAAAACAATGCTGCATCCTATAAGTTACCCTTGATCGTTCTATTCCATTCCTTCCTACTGGTGTCTAATACTACTTGTTAGGAGGAGATTCCTTCTTTTGCCATAAAAAGCAGATAAAACAATACAGAAATATATCAAAGCAATAATCACAAAGAAATAAGTTATTATAATAGACAAAAAAAAGCTTTCCTTGTAGTCCTGAACCTTAGAAGGAACTTTTGCCTATACATTCCCAGCAATGGAAGGCCGAGGCCCGTGAAGTAGTGTATGTGATAAAAGACACCTGGTCGTCTGCAACTGGGCAGCTACACTACATAATGAAAGCAATGGGATAACTGGCAAACCCTTTATCTCCTGGGAAAAGGAGAACATCCTGAAGAAGAGGAAATAGACAGACTCAGGAGATCTATGAGCAGTTCCCAGTCTGACTGCTGATTTCCTCTAAGACCTTGTGCAAGTAATTTAATCTGTCAGTGCCTCAACTCTTCACCTCTAAAATTCCAATCCCTTTTTCTGTTTAATTTATCAAAAAATATGCATGACAAATACCTATACAGATGCAGAGATAAGCACAGTGGTATGTCTGTATTTAAGAACTGCAGCTGTACAAAACCAAAACCTCTGTGTTTTTATATAAATATATATGTATGTATGTTTATATATACACTGGCCAAAACAACACTAGGGCCCAAGAGGATGACCTTTATTCCTTTCCTCATATTTTAGCCAAATTAAGTATTAGTCTACAATTTCTGCAAAGAGGACTAGTCCATAGCTTATGCAAACTTGTAATGATCTCAAAAATCTTTTTGCAGCATTTAGCTGCAATTAATGCAATTTCAATGTATAAACATCTTTCTCTGTTTTGCTGTTAAACAAATAGACTCAAAACAAATGGTGTCATAATCACAGAATTATATGGGTTGGAAGGGACCTTCCAAGGTCATTAGCACAGTCTCTCTTCATGCACAAACCCTATATATGCTGCTAAATTGTAAGCTTCTTCCTTACTGCACACTAGTGCCATCTGACAAGTTTGACACAACAGACACCAGACAAACAGCTCTTCACCACCTTTCTTCCTTGGGAATTTTATTGGCATCTCTTAGAAAAGGTTACATTTTTTCCTATTAGTTTTATGACAAAGCTTCAGGTTTTCTTATCTGAATCTTCTGTTCTGAGCTAAGCAACATCTGAACTCATTATTTTTACTTGACATTTATTATCTTCTTAAATACTGTCATACTTAATTCCACCACTCCTGGACTCTGATAGAACTCAGTGCTTTCTATAGTGTGAGAAGAATATCAACCGATTTTGAAGTAGCCTTTTTTCCCATAAAATGTCGGTGAGGTCATAGCCATCAGAACCCATCTCCAGAAGCTCCTGACATTTTTAATAGTTTTCATTCAGCTCAAGCAAAGGAAAGAAAACATGAAGCTGCTAGAAACAAAGAAGAATACCAAATTCCAGTTAGATTTTTCTACATTGTTTAAAATAAGATTGACAATATAGAACAACGTGAATGTTATCTAAGGACGTAGAACACATTTTTCAACAGTAGGAAGACTAACCAACATAGTGTGATATATGTGAAACTGATTCGTGTCAGTATGAGACAATGTTTCCACTTAACAATTGTTAATCAGTCTAAGGGTCCTTGTATAATTGAAATGAGATTGTTAAGAGTTGTTTTATGTTTTATAGTTCACTTGTTATTGTTACTTGCCTGTTATTGAGTGAGCCTGAGAAAAGTGAACAAAGGAATATTACAGCAACCCCTAGTCCGAGCCACTACACTAAGAAGCTAAACCCCTAGACAAAAGAGCAAGANCTGAAGGACTCGGTGTACGTTTTCTAGAGCGGTGACTCCAGCACACCAAGGGCCCGTTTGCCTGTCTCGATTTGCAAATAAATTTTGATTTGAACTTTTATGTCCACTTGAGACTCAAATCATTCATAACAATAGCATAAGAGAAACTGAAATTCGAATATGGGGAAAGATGCTCAGAAAAAGACTGTCTGAAGACTTAATATTAGGTTTCAATTGAACAGCTTGAATCTGGCACATAAACAAATCTACACACTTTGGATTGTAGCTACAAGAAGGTGCTCTATAGAAAAACCAAACCTCACATGGGAGGAGACCAGAGGTTAAATAGAAAGACCATGAACTTAGATGCTGCAGCAAACAAGATACAGACCCAAAGTACAATACAACCATCGGTGTCTCCAAGGAAGATCAATTTTTATGAGACTGAGGACAATAAAATTTAGATAAACTACACAAATCCTCAAAGACTTGGAACAATGCTGGAAAGAGCCAAGGAGACTCGAGAAGTTAAGACTTGAATCACAGAATCACAGA
>VZTO01028227.1:0-24037 GCA_013400615.1 Syrrhaptes paradoxus
AGCTGATCTCAGCGACTGAGTGAATGGAGGGCCCTGAAAAGAGAACATTGGAGAACTGATCTTTTTTTTTTTTTTTTTTATTTTCAGGAGCAACCCTGAAAGAAGTCGGAAAGGGAAACTGGAATCAGGCTGAGAAAGTGGGGACGCATGTGTGAAGTGGCAAAGGTCCTTCTCGATAGCAACAGCAGTTCTATCAAAACCAGGGCAGTGACTGTCTCTCAGCACCCACGCTCCTGAGGTGCTTCTGGAGGTGTCCGACCCAGGAACTGACCAAGACTGCTGAGATTTAGCTTTGAGGTGTGAAAAGCTCTCAGCATGAGTTCATCAGGCTGAGTGTCCGGCAGGGTTCAAACAAGGAGCTGTACTGTGCTGGCAGGTTGTGCCTATTTATCACCCTAGCTTAAATGACTGCCCAGCCAGATAGGCGCTTAATTGTCTTTATGTCACATGTTTCTTTAAAAACCAACCAACCAAACAAACCACAACCAAAAAATCAGCTTATGAACATTTGGACATCTTTATGAAAGTCAAGATTTGCACACAAATTGTCTCTGAATATCACAAATTCCTTCCTGCCTTCTCATTTCTGGGAAAGCAGATATAAATCCTAAGGGATGAGCAATACACATATTGTCTGAACTGTTTTGTGTAAATCTTCCTTGACCAATTCCCTAAAAATTGTGTCAGCAAGATGTTTTGTTTTGTCAACGTTTTGTTTTTAATCTGAACCCATGGATCTGAACTGTTGTTTCTTTTTGCTGCTTTCATGCTTTCACATCTTTTCTGTCATCTGTCACACATTTCATCTGGAAGTGTATGAGTAACAGTTTGGCTAGGCAGTAGGATGAAAAGAGAAACCTGCTTGTAAAGAAAGATAATTGACACAGTGAGAGTTCAGGCCAAATCCCTTCCACAAACAGTCCCGCTGTAGTCAGTGTGACTAGTTGTGTGAATACGGCAAACAGGATTTGGCTCTTGCTGCAGTGCCAGCCACCTTTTATCATTGGAGAGAGAGAAAAACACCATAAAATTAAATAGGTGTCATCCTCCCCACATTCCTAGTGCAACTATTTTAACTGGAATGCCTCATAAACAGATAAAGGCACTCCTGAGCTTTGGGATGATCATTTTTAAAATGACCATTTAGGGCTGGATTATGGTTTTACATTTCCACCTTGGAGCTTTTAAGGGCTGTTTGGGATGTTAAGCACTAACCTATCAAAGCCTAAACTGAAAGGCAATGTTGCTTGCGGTCATACAGCCCAGCAAAATAATGTAGTTTTGCTGCTGTTAATAGGTAAATACTTTCATTTGTGGGAGGAAAATGGTGATTCAGAAACGTTTGATGCCCTAAAATTCTTGCAGCAGCTGGATATTTTACATTGGTTTCTGTAATATTCTTATGATAACATTCCTATCCCGCAGGGGTCTGCTTGAATATCAGAGCACTCATCTTTTTTAAGTTTTGCATAATGTGAGATATTAAAATTAAGGCTGATGTTTACTGTTCAGTTCTTACACACATATTCCACATTCACAGCTAGATATTATTTCCCTTGGAAATGCTTTCTGTCCCTGCCAGTTACTGAATGCAATCAGATAGCTTTGCATGGGCCAGCATACCAATTAAGTACCATGCCTGGGATGTGCACTGTTTCCTTCATCAGAAGCTTGATGGTTCATCGGCAAGTGAGCTGTGTATATTGATAAGGAGAAAGCCTGACTCCACAATGGAGGCAGAATCTATTTCTTGAAAATGCTTTCAGCGGGCAGTTTGAGGTGGAAAGGGGAAAGGGGGCAGGCGACTCATAAAATGGCTGGAAAAATGAAACAGGAGGAAAGATTAATGGAAGTGGGATCAGAAAAATATTCAGATAGAACTTGCAGGCCTAGTCACATTACTCTGTGTTACTGTACATCCTGTCATTATCCAAATCTGTTGTTAAACTGTTGTCATTTGTCTTCATTACACAGTAAAATGGTATAATGAATAGGTTACAAATATGATGGAGAAAATGCCCTGGAATTATCACAATGCCTGAGAATGAAAAATGCCTTAATTTAAATTGTTGGTGTGTGGCATCTGCCAACTGCACAGACAGATGTGAAGAGTGGAATGTGATTTTGTTCTGATACTGTCTTCAAAGTTTTTGTTCCACTTCAAAGAGGTTTTCAGGCTGAATCCATCCTTGAAAGCCAGTGTCAGGGATGTGATACAACAGAGAGCAGCATTTGACATATTTCTTAGCTGCAAGGAACTGCACAGCCTGATATTTTAGGTCCAGTTTTGGAGCCTTCTGCAAGCAGTGCTCCCCCAGGTTTTGGGTGGAGAGATGGTTAATGTATAGATTATGACTTTAAACAAGGAAATGAAATATGAGGTGGGAAAAAAAGCTACTATCTCAGCCTAGTTAATTAGACATAATTTAGTCTTCAAAACTGCACTGATCCATACAGCTGTGTTACCTTTCAAGCTCAATTTTATATTTGACTGATTATTGTCTTCTAGAAAGACATTTTCAGGGTATTTAAACCTAACATTTGGCCTCCTTTAAACTGCTAGAGTCTGAAGATCAGTGCCACTACATAATAAAGAATTTTATATTAAGATCAGGATATGAATTAATATTTCACTAAAAGTTCAAATAAAATCTTAAATAATATTAAAGTACTTTTTCAGTAGCCCAATCTGGAGCATAGCCCTCCCTTTCTTAGATGTGTATTAATTTTAATGGAGCTTCCTAATGACTGCAAGAACTGCCCACCCAGTCTGAAGTCCAAGGTTCCAAACAGATTAGGAAGTGTGTGTCCTAAAAATATTGTGTACATTATAGAAGGAGAATGAGAAGTCACATGGTAAATGCAAACCTGGAACTGGAGGAAGTCTGTCAGCTTAGTCCTCTGCTAGAGATTTTTTATGTGATCTTCAGCAGGTCTTGGTAGGTGCTTGGGCTTCTTTTCTCCATCTGGAAAATGGGCATAAGGAGGGATGGACAAAGGAAAGCTGAGAGGGATATACTAGCAGGAACTGCTCTGACTAAGCTGAATTTCACGGGACACTCAACAGTTAGAGCAGTGAGTTTGATGGAAGCAACCTATTAAATTCTTTCCTTCGGTTTTTGAAGACTGTCACTCACTGTTACAGTTTATGGCGCTGCACGCAGATAGTGCAATACATGAGAAGATGTTTTCTACCTCATGTTTGAAAAGTGAAGTACTCCTATGGAGGTTTGTACAGATGTTCTTACTAGCTTCTTTATCTTCTGTTCATATCTTTATCTTGATTTATTTACTTTGACAAATACTTGGATGAGATTTTTCTTCTATATGAGCATCATTTTATATTGCATTAGATTTAATGATATACAGCTATCTTTGCTTCACTGTGAATGGTAGCTATATTTTAAATGCATAATATGCTGAAGCAGATACAATTGTATCTATCATTCAGAGGATAATTCTAGTCTTAAACTTCATAAATGCTGTTAGATTCTTCATGGTAATGTTTCACTGTTAAATTGCACATTCAGAACCAGATGTCTCAGAAAACTGATAAGATGATGCCAAATCTCTCACCTCTGAGTTATTGTTGGGTTGAATCCAGCCCTGGTTCAGAGTAACCAAAATTTGCAACTGTCTGACAGCTGTTTTGTGGCTTAGATGTTTCCAAGTGGACAGGTGTCCACAACAGAAAAAAAAAGAAAAAAAAAAAGAGAGAGAGAATCACCTACACAAATATAGGGTTGCAGCAGAAGAGAGTTTATGGGCACTGAAAACAGAGTAACTTCTCTGTTGCATATGTGTGCTGCAAGGTGGAGTCTACTCCTCTTTCTGGAGATGCCTAAAATGTTTAAATTCTGCTGCACTGCTTCAGTGTATCAGTGCCTGTTAGTAAGCTTGTGTAACTCCTTTCATGAGTCATAAATTCACCTAAATATGCACAGGATGAAATGTTATAATGTTTTCCCTTCCTTTGAAACAAAGCTCTGATCTTTGCAGCTTACAAGCTAGATCCCTGATGAACAAACAGTTCATTACAGAACCTGTATAACGGCAACAGTGAAAAAAAATATTTATAATCATAGGCGGATGCCAGAACTAAAGATGCAAGATGATCTTCATGGTTTTTTAATCCCTATTTCTTAGCATAGCGTGACTGGTACAAAAAGGAAAGAATAGCCCCCATTCTGCAGATAGGGCCAGAGGGGACAGTCTATCATTGATAAGAATTAGATGTATATTTACAAGAAGGATGCATGGTAGAGATCTAAAACAGTGATTCTGACTACTTATCACTAATGCCAGGGGGAAACTTGATGCAGTGATTTATGTGGTAGCCTGAAACATAGGAGGCCCATGTCCTTTTGCTGCTTTTGCCCAGAGAGTGTTTTGTGTACCTTTGAACTAGTCCCTGTGCTTTAGTTTCCTCCATGCAGAAGAGGGAGGATATCACTCCTGTCCCTAAATGCAGCAGTGTGAGTTAAGTGCATTCAGATCTGCGTGTGAGTACCTCACAGTGATGGCCCCAGTACGAGCTCTGGCTCAGCAGACTGCGTTCCCATTACACCTCTTAGGAAAGAAAAGATTAGCCAGCCTGGCTGCATTTGCTTTGCCTTGGTATTCTTATTTCTTTTCTTTCTCACACATCTGTGTTTATCCTGCACAGTGTGGTGATGATACTCTCAACCTGCAGGCTCAACAAGCTGTGACTGTCGGACGCTGCACTACCTGGTTTGGCCAGAAAAGCCCCATCCTGAGCTGGGCCCATGAGTCTCCTCTAGGGAGGTCCCAGAAGCAGTGATGTGTCCCTTCTTCCCTGGTGTTGCCCCTCTGCAGTCTGGAGCCAGAGGCACGCTGCTGCCTGGCGTAGCCAGCAGACAAGGTGCTGCTGCTGAGATGAGGATGGATGCAGGCAACAGCAGCCTGATCTGCAAGTTCAAGCCGGTCTTCCCTCTCAGAGGTAAAGCATGACTTCTGCACTGAGCACTCCTACTGGTGGAGTGAATATCAAAGTGGTAAATGTGGCATGAAGGAAAAAGTTGCACTCTTCCCAGCCATTTGAGAATAGTTACATACCAATTAATTGAGGAAAATGGCATCTGACACTGTCGGTGTTCTGAAGTGTCACATATTAGAACCCAAAAAGTGAATGAGACACAAATTCATTTTAATTAAAATGTTATCAAGAGGTGCTGTTGACCAAGAAGCCCATTAACAATAATCTGCTTTAGTAACAAGTGAGCAAGTCAATTTATTGAACTGAACTAAAAAGTAAACCTGGTAACAACCGCCCACTGAGCAAGTATTTGATCTTTCAGCTTTCTCTGATTAGCAGATGGAGGCGTTCCCTGAATATTACAGACTTTTGTCTTCTTCCTCACTACCTTGCGATAACTTGTAGAAACTGTCTCCATGGTGCAATCAGCATTTGCTCATCAAACTTAAAAGGGAGCTTTGCTAGCAGATCCAACATTTATAAAGAGATCAGTTGCCAGGTACTATTATTTTCTTTTATGCCTCATCTGTTTTAAAATCTTTGTACAGAATGGACTGTTTTCCTCACACACAGAGGATAGTGCACAAGATTTGGGGGTTGCAATAGAGGCTACTTGCAATGAAAAATGTCATGGTTCCACAAATTTACCCTTTAAAGTTAAATTCATTAAATTCACTCTTTTGGATTGATTACTGTGTGCTAAGGAGCATTAAACTGTCCAGAGATTTCCTGAGCAGCATTTTAGCTTTAATAGGAGTTCTCAATATGGGCATAAAGCTGGCAATGATGACCTAGTTACTGCTTGTACCAGGAGCACTGGGAGGTTTGATGTTCTGTGCTTTGCTCTGCTGTCAGCATCTGGAAGCAAACCAGTCCTGCTACAGCCCTAACCTCTGCTGGGCCATTCTGGGGAACCACACCTGGCTGCTCCCATGGCCTCTCTTTGCTGTGCGTATACAATGGTGCTGATGGCCATTTAGACAAAAAAAATTTACAAAATCCCTTCTCACCTTCCTTTTGCTGTTGGTTGGTGAAAAGGGCCAAACCCTTTGATGTGTTGACAATGCACATGGAAATGCCCCGTCATTCCAGAAACAGACATTATTTCAGAATACATTCAAATAGTATCACAGAAATTGGACTTATTCCTATGCATCCAAATGACAGTACCAATGACAGCAGGTTAGCTCTCTTTTCACAGAAAGGAGGTCAAAGCTTTGGATTCTTCCTGGATCCATCAGCAAGATGCATCGGTTTTCTTGGACATGGGATAGCATACCAGGTCCAGAAGCCATCTAGATGTCTTTCTAAAAGCTCTGTTTTAATGGTTGTGATCTAATAAGGAATTTTTATAGTGATTCTGCAAACTTCTGCCTGACAGAACATTTTAGGTGGGAAAATGAATCCTGTCAGGGAGGCACTGATGCCTTTTAAGTCCCACTGTGGACAACAGACACATCTGTCACTTACTGTTCAGGGGGCATGTCGTGTTGTGCAAAACTGAAAGTCAATGAGACTTAGTGTACTTCAGTCATTTTGAAAACAATATCCGGTGACTACTGGTCCAGAAGTTCACTCATGAGTGTATTTAGGGTAGAAAGAACAGCAGCTGCTACTGAAAGAGAAAAGGTTGATGCTAAAACTGATCTTAAGGCTTCTTAATTTTTCAAATTAAGAAATTTTTCAAATTAAGTAGGTCAACATTCTTTTTAGAAGTCTAGACATTTATGAAGATAAACTTCATTATATGTATATCATCTACCATGCAAATAGAATCTGAAGGATTCTTCTTGCTTTTTATTGTGAAATATTTTGGAGAATTGTCAGGAAATAAAGTGAAAAACTAAAGGAATGAGTACACAGAACTTTAAAGTATCTTTTAAAAAGTGAACTTCGGCACAAAATTTTCTTATCTTTTGACAATTTAAAAGTAATTGTATTGGTACTAGAACATTTACAATTATTTCCAGTAGAGGTATTGCAGTGAGTAGACAGCTGAACTCTCAAAATAATTAATATAATGTAATCCCATTATGTCTGATTTGCAGTCCATCAACAGGGAAGATTCTTGACTCTGTAACACTATTCTCCTAACTAAGTGTAAACATATCTTCAAATGTTAAATGTGATAATAAAATAGCATCTAAAAATCTATGTTACTTTTTCCACCCACTCTCTTATTTTGTGAGACACTAGTGACTTTTCACTTGTTTACACTGAAGTCTTTTGAAGGTCCCTTAAACAATGATGTTGTAGTTTGTAAGTGTTTCATTTTATTCTGGACTTTGCCTTTCTTGGTGTTGCTTTCCTTGGATAGCCCCATCCAAGCCCAGTGGCCAGTTCATTTCTGTCCTGGTTTCAGCCGGGGCAGAGTTAGCTTTCTTTATAAGAGCTAGTGAGAGGTTATGTTTTGGATTTGTGCTGAGGAGAAGGCTGATAACATACTGATGTTTATAGTTGCTGCCAGGACAGCCAAGGACTTTTTGGCTTCTCTGATGTGCCAGTGTCTGCAGGGGCAGCAGAAGCTGGGAGGTAGACCAGCTCCAATTACTAGCCTAGGATTCAACCTTAGGTTTAGGATTGAGACCCAAACTGGCCAATGACATATTCTACATCATGCGTGTCATGCCCAATATATAATGAGGATCTGTCTAGAAGTATGCTCTCTTGCTCCGGTTCACACCTCTCTCAGGGTCATCTCTGTGTCTCAGACAGTTGGGAGTCCCAGAATTGTGGTTTCTGGACTCTGCTCAGGGATCGTTAGCTGGGAACCATCTGACCTTTGGTCATCAGGTGGTGAGCAGTATCACTGTGTATCACTCATTTGTATGTTTGTATTTATTACTATTGCTATTTTTAATATTATTGTAGTTTAGTCATTAAATTGTTCTCATCTCAACCCACAAGTCTCTTTTTCCTTTACCCCTTTAATTCTCTCCCCCACACCTGGGAGGTGGGAGCTGGGAGGGTGAGTGAGTGGTTGTTTCGGTGTTTGGCTACCAGCCACGGTAAAACTACAATTTCCCCCATACATGCTTTTTATTTTTAGGACCAATGGGTGGTTTCTCACAGAGGATGCTAGAAGGACAGCAGACCAGCAGGCTGTCAGCTCTTCTTCAGGTTATGGGGATGAGGATCCAGCCCAGAGTCCCTTTAGCTTCACCAGAATAAGAAACAGACATGAACACTCAGTAGTCCTGTCACAGACTGATCTCTGGTGCAGGGACACCTCCTTACCCAGCCTACAATGGTGATAAGTAGCAGGCTGAGGTAATTTGACCTACAGTCTGTGGTCTCAGTGGTCATGCCTAACACAGGACAGGAGCTGGTTTGAATGTGTCACAGGTGCTGTTTTCCTCCTACCCTCAAGAAAGGATTCCCTGCTTAAGTCTGCCTAGTTATAATTTGGAAATGATAAGCAGAAGTAGAGCTCAGTGAGGATCCAGATTATTTATTTATTTATTTCTGGATTTTTTGTGCAATGGCTCAGCTAGCATTTAGTGAAAACTCATAAGAATTAATTAGGCCTGTTGCTGATAATCAGTGACTGGCAACAAGTTGTGTAAACCCTGCAAAATATACTTTTTTTTCTTTCTATGTGTAGCATAATATAATTTTAATAACATGAATCAACGTTTGGACTTTACAGGATTTTTTTTTCTCTTAAAACATAAAATAGTGATAAGCCATCCTAATTAAATAGCAGAGCCATAATCAAATGTTGTTTTCTGCCAAGAATCTCTTTAACAGGAAGGCACCTCTGGATTTTTTTGTTTTTAATGAATAAGAAAGAAAACTTCAGAGAATAAACAGCCTTCAAAATTGTCTTATCTCAGGGAGATGTGTGGAGGAGGAGATGAGACCATTGAGAATGAAGACTAACCATAATCAGACACTGGTTTACTGGAAGGACTTTGGAGATGATAACTCTTGTCCCTGGCCCCAGGTACAGCATTGCTGTGCTAGCGACGCAATTCTCCATCCCAGTCCTGAGTGCTGATTACAGTAATGTGTCTGTGGTCATGCACCTGTTTGCACTGCAGCAGTATGTGGCCTGGTCACACAAAACATTTTTTGAGTAACTCATAGAGGTGACCAGGCATGGAAAAATATAAAGACATTCTTTTCATAACTTTTTTTTTTAAATGCACGAAAAATTTAGGGTCTCAGCAAGGAGACGCAATCTGTATGTGTTCATTGGAGCCAGGTATAGCTTTCCAGATCATCTCTAGCGAACCAGACACTCACTAAACTGTACTGAATAAAAACATCCAATACACATTGACTGCTTTTATTACAGTAAGTTCCTGTATTACCAAGAAAACAACACCCAAAATGATAGTAAATGTAAAATTGTCCACGTTCTCCATCATTCATGCAGGCTGTGGCAAGAATATATGGATTGTAACCATGATGAACTAAAAAGAACATTACCCAAATAACTGGAATTTACTCGTTACTTGCAAGAGTAGAGCTATTACAGTCTACTGTGATGAATGTAGCTGGAGTTGTAGACATGTTTTGAATATATAAAACAGCTTCAAGATCAGGCATCTTGCAAGCATACTTTTGAAAACTGCTTCTCTGTGTCTTGGTTTCTCTAGTAATGCTAAAACACTCAGAGTCAAGCCAAATATTATTCCCTCTTTACTGCTGGCCATTTTTCCAAATATCTCATTTTCTCCATACTTGTGGGCTTTCTTTTTGTGGCTTCCTCACTGCCCTTGTCTTGGGGCTGGTGGAAAATGACATACCACTCGGTCATAATATCACCATCTTTTTGTGTGCATTCACAGCCTGGATTGTTGGCTACCAAATCTACATGTGGGCCAGTAGACGTTGTTTTTTCCCCTTCCTGTTTCTTCAAATCAAGGCTTATTTATAATTATGGGCAAGTATCTATGGTGACCACCTGCAATCCTTTGGCAGACATCTGATGTGAATAAATGATCTCAGCCTATTGCCAGCCTTCAGTTTCCCATTTGCACTTGTCTGCTTTACTTTTGAAGATGGGACTGGGAATAGCTCCTTGTCTCTTCTCCTGGTGCACTAAAGCAACTTCTCTCATTGCTTCAGACTGCTGGGGAATACGCACTTGAGTTTTTGTTCATAAATGTGCTAAATTTTAACTTCCAAAATTTCATGTGCTGTGGCTGACGGAAGGGTTCCTTTTCTGGAAGATGTACTGATTTAGCCTGTCCCTTTCAAAAGAACTAATTTCTTTTGGCACAAGTACATTTTAGGAAAAAAGAAAATAGATTAACTGGTCACAACACCAGATGGGTAAATGCTGGTTTCAACCTGCCTTTGAGAACAATCATGAAACTTAACAGTGAAAAGTGAACATTAACATGTTTCGTTTTGACAGAGAGCATGGGAGTCAAACCATGATCTGGAGGTACAGAAAAAAACCAAAGAAAGCTTATCTGTGCAGCAGAAACATTTTCTAATGTTTCTGAAACATTATGAATGAAAAAAGAAAGAGTATGTAACTTTTGCTCTTATAACAGAATGTATTATACTTATTTGATAAAGCAATTAGCACAATTTAACTAATTTTCTCTTTTAAGAGGGAAAATTTATTTGACTATGCTCTTTAATAAATAGGTTTTTGTTGAACTTGACATTATCTGTCACAAAGGTTAAATAAGGGAAACACTGCCTTACAATGAAAATACAATGAAATACAATGAAAAGGAACATGCTAAAATCAATATTGTTTTAAAGACAGTTTGCTCTAATTAGATTGAGATGGTAACATGACTGATCTCTCAAGAAGTAAATTAGCTTTCTGCATATATGCAGAAGTTTAGTAAATGTCTTATTAAAAATGGGAACTCACCTCAGATCAGGCAATTCAAGTTGAAAAGCCTCAGTTTGCTCCTGGCTGACCTGGTGATATCAGTAGCAGAGTTTCTCATTTACAAAGAATCAGATTCTTCCCTGGTCTTTTGTTTGTTTGCTTATTTATTTATTTATGTGAGTGATTTAGATTTAAATATAACCTGGTACCAAGGAAAAAGAATACATCAGTACAGTGAAGTTACTGTCAATGTGTGTTGTGTCCTTAATGCCTGTCTGGTCTGAAGAAGAATGTTTTGGTGTTTTATGGTGATTTGTAATGACGTGATATAAAATAATATTGTTAGAGTATTGGCTGTAACTTGTAGCAGTCTGTCTGAAGATAGGTATCAGAAGACCTAGTTAAGTGAAGAGGTTGATGGCAGAAGCTTCTTTCTTAGGATATCTGCTTTGAATAAAACCTTTATTTCAATGGTGGAAATACAGTGACAGGTGAAGACATGATTTGTATGGATAAGTGATGAAGATAAAATAAAATATATGCATGTCATAGATGTTTCTGGTGGAGCAACATAGACATTCCTTTACCTATGAGTTGCTGGGGAAAAAAAATAAATAGGCAAGCAACTTCAAAACAAGGACAAAGAGCTCACCAGAATAATGCTTTTCTGTGGCATGTAGAAAAGTGTCTTATTTTCTACAAGCCATTACCTCATTCACAAACAGAGAAAATTGTTGAAAGTCCTGCCCCAAACCAGGGATGTGATAAAAAACTGTACTTCAAAAGAAGGGCATGGTTTTCTTGTCATTTGTACTATAGATAACCCAGTCATCATTGCCTGACTTACCAAAACTGGATCAATTTTGAAGTGTTGTTCAGGCATAACTACCCACTGTAGGAACATGCTAAGCCCTCCTCCCAAGCACAGAAGGAGTGCAAAGTATGCACCTTACCATCTTTTTGTTCTGAAGATATTTTTTCAATTAAATATCTTCTGCTCTGCATGATCAAATATGGAAAACAACATTGAAAGTCATTAATTTTTTTCAGGTCTAAAATATGCTGCTCAAAGTTGGATGCATCTATGTATCAAAGGTTTGGTCAATGTAAGTAAAAACAACGTACTACTGCTCACAGCATGGGAGAAGTAACATGTCTGAATTTTGACTGCAAGTTCTGTTTTCATTTATGATTGAGTTTCGGTAGCAGGTGATTGATGAACATACCTTAATAGTCAGCCCTTGGATAGTTCCACAAATATCTTAAACATCGCTATCACATTTATGTATGTAACTTGTTGAGTAGATGATAAGTATATCAGGACACTGGTCAAAACAAAGCCTTGACGGAGAAAGTGTGCGGAGATTTTCTGGAGTTTTTAGTGAGCATGGCATCTGAACCTAAGTATCTCTTAAATCTCCCTAGGGTCAGAGGAGGAGAATCAATGGAGAACGTGACTCCAAATCTTCTGAGAAATGAGGTGAAAAGGGCACCAATGAAAGCAATTTCAAAACAAAAGAGCTATAGCAGTTTAGAGATACTGATAACCTGCTAATACTTCAACAATAAAACAGCAGACAAGCAGTGCCACCCCTTCCTGTCTTTTCTTTGTCATCACACAAATAAAGAAATGTCATTGTCTCACTGGATATTTAAAGTGCTGAGACATTCAGGGACAAACCCAGAAGAAGTGGTGTAGGTGACACTCATGGTGGCAAACAGTCAATTGAGACAAGGCTTTGGCAGGGAAAAAGATTTTGTAGGACACCCAGCTGTTTTTATTCCTTAGTGCTCCCCAAACCTTTTTAGGTTAATAAACATTAACATCACTCCATGTTAATATTGCTTTGACATTCATCTACTTTCACAGTTTCAGTAGCATTCATAACAGAGTCAGTCTAAAACATCAAATTAAATTATACCACAGAAGATGTCTGTTAACTCTTTCAGAATTAACTATAGAACTGTGGCTGAGAAAGGACCACCTTCTGAACTGCCGATGGATCTGACCCTGCTCTGATAGTCAATTTGATTGATCTCAGGGATAACTAATCCTCAGGTGGAAATTAGATCTGTAATACACCTTCCTTTGCTGTGCTGCCTTATGGCTGTCCGCTTTAGGAAAATATAAAATAATAGCTGTTGCCAGTGTTACTCCCAGTCCTTGGGTTCAGCTCCAGCCTCTATGGCACACGGTCTGTGTGACCTTGGACATTCACTTAATCTCTCTGTACGTTATCCTTTTTGTCTCTTTTGTCAGTTTTGATTGTATTGTCTCCAGGGCAGAGGAGCCTGTTGCTTATCACAGTATGAGGGTATTCAGCTACTATTGTTATGCAAAGTTAATTATGAACTGAAGTTATTAATACTAAATGACTTATACTGGTGGAAATTTAGCATTGAATAAGCAGTTCAAGGCAGAAAGGTATAGAGTTGAAGCTGGGAGGCGGGAGGCAGGGGGAAGCAATGGCAGCTGCTGGGCTTTTCAGCAGGCCACGGGTTGGGATTGTGTCCTTGTAAGACTGAGTGTAAAAGTTTTACACTAGCCTAGAGAAGCCTAGCCTAGACTTAAGCAGTATTTCAGCTATTTACACAAAGTTACACTGTGGTTGTAAGACAGTCAAATGGTGCCTCAAGGTTCATCTTTCATCCTGGCAAAGCAGCAGTGCAATGGATCATCACCACCTTTTCAGGAAAAGCTGCTCTCCTCTTCTAGACATCTTTCCCTGAACTATAGACAAGACTTGACCCTGGTCAAGCAACATTTTCTGGGGCTCTAGTGCAGTACAAAATATACGAAAAGTTACTTCTCAGACCTAGTGCTGGTTGCATCCTGTCACTACCGTATCAGCAAAAGCAGTGAGAAATGTTAGTGGTGACAAACAATTGCTGGCCAGGCCTTCCTCTGGCATTGAGATGCATGTTGAAAATACTGCACCCTCTGAGCTTACCCGCTTAAGAGTTTTCTTTTCTTTGACTAATGCATCTAGCAAATCCTAACTCGTAACAACTTTCTCCTGCCAGTACCTGCTGGCCTGCCAATGCATTCACACACGTGACCGAGGAGGCGACTGTCTACTTTGCAACTGTAATTCAGCTACGTCTTTTTCAAGGTTAGCCACAGTTTCTTGGTTTTCTGGTGTAGAATTTGTTGTTCTGGGGGTTTTTTTAATGTGCTTTCTGAAATGCAGCCGTGTGTTGCTGGCAGTCAGAACTGTCTATAAGCTACTTTTTTTCCCTGTTGTTCAAGTATTCATTCTGTATCTGGCATCTCTGCAGCAGGGACTGTCCAATTTGCAAGTGGGCACTGTTCCATCTGAACAGACGGGGAGGAGTGGAGACAGACAAAAGATCATATGGAGTAGTCAGCTAAAAAGTGTGGTGGTGAACCTGATCAAGTGGCGTGGATTTTTCTTTACTAGGGTTTCTTTTTTTTTAGAAAATCCTTCACAAATTCCTTTACAGGGCAGCCACCAACACAATTGACAATTGACAATAACACTGCACCCTGAACAAATGTAGGGTTTAAAAACTGAGTTTCACCTCCCCTCTCAGCCTGTGATTTCTTGTTCAGGAGATTAAAACAAAAACCCCTACTTTTTGTATTTGGGTTCCATTCCTGTGTCTGCAGGTGTATTCAGAAGGACTCTTTTTCAATGGCCATGAGATAATGGCTTATACAACAGTACGAAGAACTGTCTAACTCTGTAACTCTTCAAAGCAGACAAAAGCTTAAAAATTTTTAAGCTGGTTACATGCTTGATTAGATCGGAGTCTAATAGGTAACTTAAAAATAACCCCCTACCTGTGGTTATGTTATTACAACGTAATCTTGGTATGGATCTTAGAAAAAATGTTTTATTTGAAGCTGTTTTTTTCTGTTTGTTTTACAGCATTTGTTCTGAACTTTTCTAAAACCTTTGCTGTTTTAAGTTGCACAGAGTTAAGTGTCATATGGTGCAGAAGGTCTAAAGAAAAAAGAAAATAACCCAACTCCTGTTTCTTACCTTTTTCATTCCTTGCTTTTCTTTTCAATCCCAGCCAGTTCCATTTCCTCTTTCCTTTGCCCTTCACTAAGCAAGCACAATTTAATCAGATTTATTGACAGATAGGAAAGCAGAAATTGAGAAAGAGAGAAGAGAAGCAATTCCACAGAGTCACAAGTTACTAGTGCATTTCACAACCAACATGAGGACATTTTGGGGGACTTGTATTTCCCAATGTGAAAGACAAGCTGTTTGGTTCTTAATGGCCTACAAAAACTCACTTTTGGTAGTTGTAATGACCTAAAGTTGTGTGTTTGTGCACAGAGTTTACATTCCCAACAAAAATATATTAGAGTCCGTTGCACTCCTCTGTTCTCTAAATTTGACTACTCCATACAAATTGTGCTCTTTGCACTCTATCTGATCATTGATAAATGTAACAGATTTTGGTTTTATTATTTTTAGCACTGCACGACTTCTATTCAGAAAGGTTACTGTCAGAAATGGCCTGCCTGGGTAGAAGAGAATTTATCCCCATGTGAAATCCTGTCTTGGTAAGATGGGCAGTAGAATTTGTTGCTCATTTTTTGAAACTCAAGACAGGTGCATATCAGATCAGGAGGGAAGCTCCCTTACCATAGTCCAAAATGACTTTTCTTGGAATTAAAGTTAGCCTTTTTATTTTATCGGGTTAATTTAGAATCCGTTATTTAAGGAAAAAAAACCCCAACCAAACAAACCAAAAAAACAAACAAAAAAACCCAAACAGGTTTCAGCAAAGTTGACAATGCTACTCCCTTCCTTCCTGCTAAAGTTTATTAATTTTATTTTGACAGCCCTGAACTGGGGAACTATTGCCTCACTGTGTGTCTCAAATGTGGCATAGTTTAAAGTTACAGGTCTGTGCCTTTTTATTTTTTTTTTTAATGAGAATCTCAGTTCTTCCAGAATCTAAGTATTTTTCTTCAGCTCTTCCGCAGGGAAAAAAATTGGAAGTGTAACTTGAATGTACCTTGCAGGCTTAAAAACCTGACCTGCAAATAAAATCAACCTGAAGCTTTTTGGGAAATCTGGCAGAGTGAAATCCATACTCTGCTGAAATCAAATCTGCCATCTACTTCACTGAATATAAGTCTTCATCTCAGATGTTTAAGCTGAATTTATGACTCCTGAAGGTCATGCATTTTTGTGCGATTTTTGAATGCCTGGAGCTGATCTATCCGTAGTTTCTTTAAAAAGTTTCCTTCATATTATCAGCCAGACAAAAAAAGAATTTTCCTTCCATAATGGAATGTAAGAAAATATACTAACTGCAGATACTGACCCTTAACTTCTCCACATTCTTCTCAGTTTATATGGCTTTTGGGTACCTGTTGCAAAAGGTGGCGGAATACCTTTTTTTTTCACAGATGCAGACTGGCAACTCTTCCTCTTTTGACTGGAAGAAGGCTTTTTGGCTGTGTAGTCTGCTGAATTTGCTGAGCTCCTGAGCCTTTCATCTTCATTTCTTAAGACAGCTTTGCAATTGTCATTTGTAATTTTTGACTGGCTGTGTTTTTGTATTTGGGACTCTAGGGATTCCATGTCTTTTGAACAGCTAGCATCAAAACTGATATGCAGGGGTATTGATGTAGATTTGAAACCTTGGCATTATGTAGCATACCAAGCATGACTGATTTTAGATTTACACTATATCATTTGTTTCAGCTGCTGCATCCCTCTCCATCAACAGGCACATAAGCAGTAGTCTTCAAGGAAGATTTTTTTAATTATATGTATCCTGGTGCATTTTTTCTTCCTTCCTCCATTTTTTCCATCAGTTCCACCCATGTATTTTCCAGGTTGCTTCAGATTATAACAGTTTCAAGAATCCACTTTATTTTTGTTGAATTGACTAGGGAATGTGCAAAAGTTCGCCAGCTGTAATTTGGAGTTTACAGAGTCCCTTCTGTGTATTGCAGTCAATAAGGGAACAAAACAATTTAGTTTTCAACTTGCATGATAAAACATACAGTTTTGCAGTAGTATCTCTAGGCAATTCACAGTATACATCTAGCAACAGTCTCATTTGTTAGAAATACAAGAGCTGTATCAGTTCCTACACAGAGATATCAATAGTTTCATATATATAACTATATAAACAAGAAATATCCAGGAAGTCACTACAGATTACAAAAACCTTCTGTGTAGCTTTCATTCCAGAAAGAAGTTTACCAGAGAAGATTAAAATATTTTTGCAGCCTTGCTGATATGCAACCCCAGAAATCCTGCCCACTGAAGAGAGATTTTAATATGCTGTGTTAATACAGGTCTAAGAAACGAGGAGGTTTTGTTTCCCACCCATTGAAAACAATAAATGTTTCCTTACAGCCCCGCACTGACAAAGGAGGAACACAAATCTTTGGTGCCTTGGGAACTGCACAAGTACTGTCATTCTGGTGAGCACTAGGCTTGTTTTGCATGGCAGGGAACACGCTGTGACTGCTGCTTTGACTGGGTCAGAAAGCTGCAGCTGAAGTCTGAGGGTTTACAAGTATGAAAGGCAGGACTTACATACCCCTTTCTCGCACTACATTTTTCAGTATCAAAATGGCGGGGGAATAGTAGCAATATGCTGCATTTGTACATAATGTATAGGAATTGACAGGAATTGACTCTCAGTGCTTTTGTTTTCAGAGGTGCATTCAGAAGAGCAGTGGTTCATTTCGGACTAGAAGCCAGATATTTGTATGTGCTGGTAACTGCTAGTGCTGGGCAGGGCAGGGAGCAGGGAGGGAGAAGCAAGTAGTGTATCGGTCCAGCCTTGTCTCTAGTGCAAAGCTGCTGCCATCCCGAAGTTCACAGCAACATTGGATGGAAGTTCAGTTGTTGGTTGCAGTCATGGGGAAGAAATGGAGCCGAATTTGACCTGTTTCCACACTGAATATTACAAGCTGAGGTGTCAGGAGCACTTCATGAGCTACAGTTATGTACTATTACGGGGTGCTTATTAAGCACCATACACTGTAGAAGGATACTTTGGTTACCAGGCATCTGGTAGTGATTTCAGCAGCATACACAGAACAGTGGCCTTGGTGTGAACTGGTAAGGTTTCAGCTAGGGTTTTGGATGGGGCTTTGCAGTCTTGTCAGAGGAAGGGAGGAGAAATTTGATGTTTTGGCTCAGAGTATGTTGAAAGTGTCCTCTTCATTTAAGGAAGAGAAATAACTGCAAAAAGAAAGTTTCAGTTCACAATGAAACTGATGATTGTGAAAAGCATGGTAACTTCCACTAGCTGTTTTGGAACAGCAGCAATTTTATTTTCACTGTCAAAAATGGCCTAATGAAAGACTGGAGACTTTTTGGAGGCATTGAAATTCAGTGATGTAAATATGTAATTTTTTTCTTTATTCGGAGGCAAGAGACCACCAGATCACAGGATGTCTAGGTACAGCATTGTGCAGTTTGCTTATACACATACTGGCCTTCAGCCCCTTTAAGTTGCTATTAGATGGAAGGGCACTGTACTGAGATCTATGGATATTCTTATATTTATGAGGGGGCATTACATGTGATCATGGGGAAGTGGGCAGGGGTGGAAAATAGAGTAAGAATTTAGGACAAAGAAGAAGGTACAAGAAAAGAAAGGGTATCCCAAGAGAAAATCTATTACAATTGCAGAAAAATGAAGGAAGCACTGATGGCCTTCACAGAAGATAATCTTTACAATATGGTCAGTCAGATGGTGCCTAAATCATTAAAGATTTGCAAATACACTGGCATGCTAATACAGAAGGAGATAGTTACCATGACTGTGATTAGAGAAGGATTAACAATATTAAAGTACCCCAGGAATTATCAAAGGAAAACAAAGTGGTACATTTAGCAGCTCGTGTGTAGTGCTGGTTATGGTTCAGCAGGTCATTTGTCTCTCTGGTACCCCAAAAGTAGATTAGAGGAGGCATCTTCTGATAATGTTGCAGATTGGGGCAGCTTTCCCTACCTCACCGTGGTGTTTAGCACAGTGAGGAGAAGATGTCCTCTTCGTTCACTAACCTTTTTGCTATGTTTATGGAGCCCATCAGAGGGCTGAAACCAGGACAACAGGGTGGAGGTTGTCAGTGGAGCTATGCAAAACAAAGATGACCTGAACCAGGTGAGCCACTGCCTACATAGTTCCCAGATGCAAGCCTTTCTCTAGAAATCAGGGACAAAGTGCTTACTCATTTAAATAGAAACAGGATCTGAGCTCTTTGCACTTTTAGTGCCTTATATATGATTTGGTTAACGGTCTTTTAATATTTTGGTTCAGCTGATAACAGCAGCTTTAACAATAGAACTTCTAAATTCTAATTTAGCTTTTATGTGCAATAAAAAAAGGAACTGGAGATTATTTAGTATTACTCATAAATAAAACTCTTACGTTTCATCTTTTTAATCAGAGTTTGCCATGTAATGGTGATACCTTTGAAAACATACCAGCTCTACAAACAGTAAGTGGTAATCGTAAAAGCACTTTCAGATTCCATTTATTCCCATTCTCACAATTTATAGCCTGAGAAGACAACTGCTGCATAGGTTGGAGAAGAAGCTGAATACCCTTTAAGACTAGCCAGGTTTCTCCTGTATATTACCTTTTCTTTTTTTTTAAAAAAAAAAAAGATATAGCTATTAGCCAGGGCTTTATTTCCTTGAATGCTACTTTCTAGGTAGTGAAAAGAAGGGTGTCATTTGTCCATTTACAGAGTATCATGTAAGCAGCACAAACCTAGATGCAAAACATTTTTGGATTTAAATAAGTAGAGGTTGTCTTTTTTTTGTGAAATCTACACCAAATTTTCCCCTTTACAGGACATGTAATAACAATAAAAGTTGTGCAGTTTACACTTCTTCTGCAAGGCAGCTCCCATTCACTAATTTCTATTTCTCTTTTCAAGGTGTGTTCATTCTTGCCATTTGCTCTTTTAGTTCATATTGCCCCACACTGCAGTGTGAGCCCCATCTTGCACATGGACTCAGAATAGGAAATGAGGAAAAATATATAGTTTCCTACTATACTACTATGAATACCAACTTTCATTGCCTTTTTCAGGCACCTGAGATTTCTTGTTCTTCATTTTACAGTCCTGGCCACTGATTTAAAAAGAAAGGAGATGTAATTGTATCCAAAAAAAAGCAATCTAGGAACTTTTAATTTTTTTCTTCTTAATCAAGACTCATAACAACCCAAATTCTGTTACCTAAACTGAATGGCAGATATGACAATATTTTTATTACTTTTTGTGGTGAATTTCAGAAATAGAGGTTTCACAAATATCTTCGCTAGCAATTTTGACCATTTTGACCCTCTTCCCTGCATAAGGAAGGCTTTGCACCTTCCAGATGGACTCTTGCTGGGGAATAGCTTAAGGCAGGTTGGTCCTTCCCTGGCTTGCTAGAGAAGTGAGGCTGATACAACTGCCCTTAAGCTGAGCTGGCTGCCTTTGCACTGAAACACCAATGGAACACTAAAAAAGCCAAATTTGGGTCTTTCACGGGAAGCAGCAGCTGGCAGTATCCCCTGCCAGCTGTGCCCAGTGCTGGCTGTGGCCATGGAAAAGGTGCATTGGGAAGTTTGCTGGGCTGAGCCCCAGCACCCGAGGTGGGACCTACCTACCAGCCAGGAGTAAAAAATCAGGAGTGCCGAGGCAGGTTGGCAAACGTTCTCTACTACTTTGGTGTTCCATCGTTGGTACCATTGCTTGGATGGTGGTGATTTGAAGGTGTGCATCATGCCTTAGCGCATGTTAAAGGAAAGAGTGGAAGAGGCAGCAGGTGCCGTGAGGAGGCCAGCTTTCCCCTGAGCCAGAGGGAGAAAGTGGGTGCCTGTAGGTGTGGTGAATCAGAGCACTTCAATCGGACACCCAAAATAGTACTGCTGATATTCAGCCCATCTTCTGCCAGTATAATAGGATGTCCCTGCAAAGGTTAATCAATTTGAATGTTAATATCATTCCTATTTTCCAACCAGTATTGTTCAAATATATGGTGTGTTCTTGTCATCATCCAGGATTAACAACATGACAAGTTTGAACTTTTAAAAGCAAGATACTTTGTAGTTATTGGTGAGCAGAAAAAGGCCACAACGTTTTGTACAAAACAGAACCATGTAGATTTACAGACCCATTATTTGCCTGCTTTTCTCAATGATTTCTAAAGAAGCATGGAGAACAAATGGGCCAAATTAGTAAGAGGGACTGCTCTGCTTGTGTGTACAGTGTAAGATGTGATCAGATGAAAGGAACAACAACCATGTAGGTTGACTCTTGCAGCCTTGTTCTGGTTGGCACAGCACAATTATTTCATTTGTTTCCTGAGAACAAAAACATACTGGGCCAAATTCACCATTCTGCCTTACTCTCTCTACTCTTTTGGCTCGAAATTATTTTTTGGTTGCAAATAATAGTCACAGAGAAATGGGAAAATGTATTGGTGTTAGTCTTTTCTTGATCAGTGTAATGCAAAGCAAAACTCAAGTATTTACTTTTCTGCTGTGGCTGCTATTGTCCTTGGGGACTGCTGAAACTTTAAATCAGAGTCCTAATTGACACTCGGATAGCTATGAAATACCAGAAGTTTCAAAAGGAGCTTAAGAGAGTAGTTGCTGCCTTTTTCCTGCTCCTTTCTGTGCTATCCACAGCACACACTTAACAAGGATTTGTGCTGTGTGACTAGCTCAGACTTTGTAAGACTAGGCACCCCTGAGTAAGGAGCTGACACTGAAGTCATAAACCTGGAGCAAATTACACTGTGCAAGTCCGTGATTGGAAGTGTGACATGATTTGCCCTGATTCATCCGCTGGTGTTTTTGCTGCTCTTCAGGTAAGCCTGCAGTACTTTTAACAATTGTGTTGCCATTTACAGCTTTTAAAAATTGAGGTAGCATGCCAAAAGTTAACCTGTTCATGTGTTTATATCCTCAGTAGTCAGGAAGGGTGGAAGAGCAGCTAGAGGCATGAATGCCACTTGTGAAAGACTGAAGGCAGAGCCGGTCCCCGCTTGCCTGGTACAGTTGCACATCCCTGGTTTGGATTTTGCCCTTTGGAGTGCATTGTTTGACTAAGGGCCACTACCACTGCTTCCCCATCTCTGGTGGGCACATTTTAAACCTATTGTATTGTTTTTTTTTTTTAAAACTGACACCAAAACCTGTTTTTATCAGATAGTCCATTTCACTGTTGTAACAATCAGGGTAGTACTCAGGGTTGTAGCAGTCACACAGCATTAATGGAAAGCCTTGCTGATCTGTACAGTCAGGGTCCCAGAGCTTTTGAATCCTCTCCATTGCCCTGTGCTAGCGTGACGAAGCAGGAACAAGCACAGCTGGAGCTGTCAGGCTGTTTTCATCTAGCTGTGTGCAGGCAGCAATGATAATGGCCAATGGAAACCCATTAAATAGATTTTTAAACACCAAACATTGTCTACTCCTACTTTTTCAGTATCTAGAACAGCTTTGTTTCTCCAGGAAGGACAGCTATATGGCTGTTGAAATCTGTTCTTGCTGACTGTGCGTACACCATGCTGGAGAGACAGTACAGTTGGGGTAGCTGCTCTTCTCTCTCTTCCTTCTGACCAAAGTGGAGGAAAGTGCCAAGGCAATAAAAGCTGTTCAAAATTAACTAGAAACAGATGAAGCTTTACTTCTAGCAGAAAGCAAATATTCCTTAGGCAGTGATGGGGTTGTTCTACTGCACTTAACAAGGCAGGTCATTGTGTGCCTGGTCATTTCAAGCAAGTTTTACCAATTTTTAAAGAATCTTCAGAGAACTAAGTCCCAAAGATTCCCCAGAACCTGATGCCCTAGCACTCCAGACACTTCAGGCTAGCATATAGCATCTAGATACACTGGGAGGACATCAGAGGAAGATTTCTTGTTTTGTTCTTTTTCAGCTGATGCAATCTAAGTTGGGCATGAATTTTGAAAGGTGCTGCAGCCCCCTGTTGCTTACCCTGAAGAGTTTTGTTTCAATGATTAGAAAAGGGAAGCAGCTGTACCATGTCCTGAACAGCCTTTGTTCTAAACCTCTGACTCCAGCAATCCCAGGAAGGACTATTTAGAGCAGGGAAGACCAAGCATTTTAAGAGGAAGCCATGAAATTTGGTAAGAGAAACACGAAAGTTATAAGGAAAAGCCAATACCATTTGTACATCATTGAGACTGGACTGAAACTCTGGTGTTTGGAGTAGATGATTGGTTGTTTGGGGTTTTTTTGGAGTTGTTTTCTTAAAGTTGTGTAAGTAGCTGTGTTTCCATTTGGAGAGGCTGAATGTTCAAGAGTTATACCATGGAAAAGGAATTTATAGAGGGTGCATGGAATTTTGGTTATGAAAGAGCAGGGAGTGCAGCTTTATAAGATCATTCTCCCTCCTGCATTGAAGTGGTTGTTTAGGGGCTCACAGGGTCTGTACCCCCGAGAAAGCCATCGCTCTGCAGAGCTGAGACTGGTGCTGAGAGATCCCTGTCATCACTCTCCCATGTCACCGCTGTCATGATCTGCAAGCTCACCAGCCTTCTCTCCAAACTCTTCCCTCACCTCTTTCTGTGTGCATGTGTGCAGGTATATAAAGAAATAATATGAACAAGCATAGAAAGAAAATATTTAAACACAGCAATAGTGAAAAATAGGGGTGGGAACTACTTGCCAAACCTGATTTAGTCCTTTGTGAATTCCCAAGTATCTGTATTTTACTACCATTAGTTTTCCGAAAAGGGACTTAAAGCAAGTTCTGGTTGTTTGTTGGTTTTTGGTTGGTTTTTTTTTTACTTGACTAATCTTGTGTGCAGCATTTTCAGCCTGCATCAAGTTAGATTATTTGTTTCTTTGCTTTTCAGCTGCAGAAGTTCAGCCTAGAGTTGGAGTTAGGCTCAGTTTTCCTGAATCATCGCTGGTAACACCAGTTTGGCTGGCAAAGGATGGTGACACCTGGGCAACCTCACTGACATCCAGTGTTTGCCCATGTGTGACAGGCTGGAACCTGGCAAGCCATTCAAATGGCAATGAGGTGTGATGTGGAGAGAATAGAGTCTGTCCATCCCTCCATCTGTCTGTCTCTCTGTCAATGCTGCAATTTCAAGGAAAGTAATATGCCTTTTTACTTTGTATAAATGGAAAGTGTCCATTTTGCATAGCCATTTCCCGAATGAGAGATGCATTTTGATTCCAGGTTCCTTATTAGAGGAACACTTTGATAGGTCTAATCAGTGTTGTGTTTCAGGGCGGGGGGGGGGGGGGG